>JADDOH010014306.1:0-49536 GCA_016648135.1 Agrypnia vestita | reverse complement strand
GAGAAAGACAACGTGCTGCCTTTTCTTGATGTTGAAATAAAAAAGAAAGCCGATGGGAGTTTCGGACACAGAGTTTATAGGAAGCCTACACATACCAACCGTTATCTACATGCGAACTTCCACCATCATCCTGCTCAAAAAAGAGGTCTCATCAACACTTTGGCCACGAGGGCCAAAAGGATATGCCAAGATGAATATCTACAGGAGGAAATGATAACACTCAGCGACGCACTGGAAGGCAATGGTTACCAGAAGCGACAGATACAACGCGTCATAAGTACGAGGTCTGTTCGCCCTGAAAAACATACAGAACCTGAGTGCAAAGGCATCGCCTTTCTGCCTTTTGTCCAAAGCGTTACAGACAGAAATGCCAGTTACAGCTCTCAAGAAAAGAGATATTAAGACAGTTTTTGGTACCAACTTCAAAATTAAGGATATGTTGAGATCAGCGAAGGATCGAGATCGCTTAGAAACAGACGGTGTATATAGACTCGATTGTCAAGACTGCGATAAAGTATACGTGGGGCAAACGGCGCGTACCATTTCCAAAAGGGTCAACGAGCACAAACGGGCATGCAAACTCGGTCATCCAGAAAAATCAGCACTGGCTGAGCATTTTCTGGATACCGGCCATCATTTTGCATTCGAACCGAAAATCCTTGGAAAGCCTAAGAGTCACCATGCGCGTCTTATCAAGGAAGCACTAGAAATCTACAAGCATCCGATAAACATCAATAGAGACGATGGTCTCAAATTAAAAACATCTTGGTATCCGGCGCTTCAAAGTCATTCTCGTCGCAGACTCCGCAGAGATAGTGATCAGACAACAGATGAATCATACATACAACACAATACAAACACATCATGACTTCGGCACGGTATTGCAAGCCGATACTTAACCACAACACCAACATTCAAGATAACACATCAGCCCTGATGATGGACCCTGCAATGGGATCCGAAACGTCGGCCCGAAAGGTCGTAACAACACGGCATAATACCCCAGTAAACGCAAACTTAATGGCAAGATAGAGGGTCGTAGAGGTGTTGGAAGGAGACAAATTTCCTGGCTCCGCAATATACGCGACTGGACGGGCATAAGAAGTGTTGGAGAGCTGTTTCGTGCTGCCCAGGACGGGGACGCTTTCTCTCGGGTGATAGTCAACGTTGGGGGGACCTGACATGACACCAAAAGAAGAAGAAACACAAACTTGAAGATTCTGAGTGGCCGTGAAAACCTAAGAACATTCTTACCCCTAGACCAAGTCCCGCAATGTGCGTCCATGTTCACAGTAATTCGTGTTGTCGTTCTGTGTAGCAGATGTTTTGGTTTGTAACCAGTCTATATTTATAGTACATCTATGGTTATAATGTATTATTTTATAAAATTTAAGGAAAATCAGGAGATTTTAGAGTACCTACATTTCATTATTTTCATATTACTTCAAATTTAATAATAGTAATGGTATTCGAGAAGGAGGAAAGTAAGACAACGTGTGAAATACTAGTAGGAAATGAATGTTTGGAACAAGTAGATGAGTTTGTGTACTTGGGAAGTATGTTCGATAGAAGAGGGAATGTTGAGAAAGATATAGAGAGGAGAGTGACTGCCGGGAATAGGGTGAACGGTGCTTTGAATGCAATAATTTCTAATAGAAATATGTCTACCGAGGCAAAACTGGCGGTACATAATGGAGTTCTGGTACCGACACTAATGTATGGAAGTGAAGCCTGGAGCTGGCAGAAGAGGAACGAAAGTAGATTGAATGCAGTGGAGATGAGGTCCCTTAGACGTATGTGTGGCAAATCCATGTATGATAGAGTAAAGAATGAAGATATTAGGAATGAATGTAAAGCTGATCGTAGCATAATACATAGAATAAAAATAGGGTCGCTTAGGTGGTTTGGGCATGTTGAGCGAATGAATGAGGAAAGAATGGTAAGAAAGATATATGATGCAAGTGTTGACGGCGCCAGAAAAAGAGGGCGACCACGGAAGACGTGGCATGACCAGATTAACCAGATACTGGAAGATGGTCCTGTTAGAAGTCTGAAAAACCGTCGAGCTTGCATGCGAAGATGTATGAATGTAGACGAAGCGAAAGTTGTATGTCAGGACAGAAGAGTATGGCGCTCTATCCTCTCTGCCTACCTCCTCGAGGAAACGGCGTGATGGTAAGTAAGTAAGTAAGTAAGTAAGTAAAAAATGGAATATTTTAAACAAGAGAAAACTGGTATTGAGATCCGCGAAAGGTGTGTTCTATTATTTTTTAAAGCGTCATGTTGATTCTGCACTGTTTTTCTAAAATATTACTAAAATGGGATGTAATTTTTATTAGTTTTAAAGTAAATTACAATCGCCCAGTTTCCGAGTTTTTATGTTTGGCCTCAAGTCTTGATTTGTAGGAGATTTTCCGCCTGCAGCTTCGATACAGATAACAACAGGGGTCGCGCTTGGAGATATAATGTCTTGATTTATTAGTTTTTAAGAAAATATTTTTGGGGTCAAGTTGAGAAAAAGTCGCTGAAAATTCATATTTTGGTTAAATCCAAGAATATGTTCCCATGGTCCATACAACAGATTCGTCTAAAAATAAGTATTTATGGATATAATTGAATGTCCTGATTATAAAATTAAAAATAATTTATGTTTTAATAATAAGTATCAAATAAAATATTACACTTTAAAGTTCCGAAAATTTTACCGCATATTTTGACATTTCATAGGCAATGTACAACATACAATGTTTACATGACGATAATTATATTTATAGACAAAATAAATATGATGAAATATTGAACGTATAAACTTTTTGTATTTTGTTATTATTTTATTTTATTTGTTTATTTGTCTTCATCTTGTTACATGACATAGGAGATAGAACCGCCCATCTCACTAGGAAGAACCTGTGCCGAGATGAGCAGCTGAACAATATAGTGAGAACAAAAAATAATAATAAAAAATATTAGGTTTGGTTAGTTTAGGTTAGGTTATTAGGATTGGTTAATTTATGTTAGGTTAGATTAATAGGTTCGGTTTGATTTTTTTTAAGCATGCAGACCGTCAACAGGTCATTAATGATTTTAATAGATAGTCCTGTAATGATGATGATGTTAGATATTAGGTTATTAGGTTTGGTTATGTTAACTTAGGTTATTAGGTTTAGTTAGTTTATAATGCGATTATTCTGATGATTTTTTTGGATTTTTGTCTATTATGAATAAATGTTTCTTTCTAAAATATTTTTTAAGCAAAAAACAAAATTAATATTGCATTATATTTTTTTTCTTTGTGGTTTGCGCTTTTTTTTCTGTATAACTTTTTCTGTGGCCCTCGAACTAGCGAAATTTAAAATGTATTCGAAACTTTGGAGTGTAATATTTTAATTAATATTTATTATTTAAGCGTCAATTTTCTGTAATTTTGTAATCAGGACATTCAATTATAATCGAGAAATACTTATTTTCAGATGCATCTGTGGTATAATTCGTATTCACGGATTATGCCCATATTTCTAATGTTAAGGTATACCTTAAAAGTGTTATTTTGTACTGAAAATTACACTTGCAAGGCATACTCAACCTTTACGTCATCTATAGATAGGGCGTATTCAAAAGAATGCGCGCAAAATAATATGTGTGTTGTTGCGATGCAAAAAATGAACACAAAACAAGTCTTTCTAATAAGTAAGTAACCTTTTTTAAACTGAAAAATATATATTTATTTGGAATATCATATTGAGGGCCGGTCTTATAAACGTCCGTTAGTTAAATATCAGACCAAATAAACCGAAATTTGATACAAACGTCATTATTTTCGTCTTATAACAATCCGTTAGTCAAATTTTAGTAAAATTTTACCGACGGCCGATACCGACAGTCGAACCACCAGATTACCGTCCGTTAGTTGAAATTGACAGAAGTATGACATATTGACGTATTATTTTTTAAGGTTAGGTCCGTTGTCAATTTGCATTTTATGCTATTTGTTTAACATGTACACATATACTGTACTGACTGCTGCTACATTTTCAAGGAAAACGTTTTCAGATAGCGATGTCCAGCTATTATTATATTCAAGAAAAACAAACTCGACGACAAAGAATGTTCAATATACGAGTGGATTATTTTAATATTTTAGATGACGCAGATTTTATCAACCATTTACGTTTGTCGAAAAGGTCTGTTTGACAGCTTTAGAAGATATTGGGCAAAATGTAAAAAGGCGCATGCATAGGAATCTGACATTATCACCAACTACAAAATTGCATGTTGCCTTGAGATTCTATGCTCTTGGATCAATATTATTAGCCGCTGCAGACTTTGTTGGGGTTTCAAAGGACTGCCAGTGTGTGTAGTGTTGTGGGAAGTATCCCAAAAATCCGGTGCGAGCGACTAATGTTTATAGTTATGTTTCGTTTCCATATAAAAGTGATATAATTCGTCTCTGACAGCTCTAAAATCATAGACAAGAGCAGTACGATGTGCGATACTTACGGACGGTAAAAAAAAATTTATAAGACGAGCGTCGGTAACATTTATAAACGAACGGCCATCTGTTAGTAAGTTGTCGATTTACTAACGGAAATTTGGTCTTTCGTTTATAAGACCGGCCCTGAGGCTTGCCAGGCAACTTTCCCCCGCTTTCATCTTACCGGACAATGCCAGGAAATGGTCTTTTGATTGTGGTCGACGTATACCTAAGTATCGACTCTGAATTGGGCCTTGGGCAGAGAAATTAATTATAATTCCGAGAATCCCTTTCTGCTCGGTGGCCCGGGCTGCGCGCGCTCGCTTGTAATTGGCTCTTTTGTAGCGCGTTACAAGCATAACTTTTGGTTCTTGTTAGGCGGGTACCTGCGCCGCCCGCGGCTCGGCAAACGGTGGATTATTATTTTGTTGTGTCAGCCCTAACGAGAAATGGATTACATTTATAATGGGGAGGCGCCCGGGGCGCCCGGGGCGGAGAACCGTAGCAGGGTTGCCACGACGTGTAACGTTTTTGTAACGAAATAACCGTTAAGACATTATAACAGATTGTTAGTTAACTTAGTAAAAACTACTACCAGATTTTAAGTCTATGCTGGGGTTGGGGTGTATAGTGTTGTGAGTATAGTATAGTATATTAACAATACTATGGTTGGGGTGTATTGTGTTATGAATATAGTAGTGTAGTGTTTGTCCTGACGAAGTACGTCTCGAAACCGGTAGACCTAAAATCTGGCAGTGGTTTTTACTTAGTTAAGTAACAATCTCTTATAATGTCTAACCACAAAGTTAATGCTATAAATATTAATAATAAATAACCGTTTATTTGAGAAAATTAACAACTATGTATAAACCGCGTCGATTGTTTTTGATGTGAAACATCTTTCCTCTCGCTTTCCTGCAATATGTGGCAGTGATTTCGTGAAACGGGACGGAAATGCGTAACAGGAAATAAGACGCGCGCGGAGCACGCGCGATGCACGAAAAATCATAGTTTATAAACAATCTAGTCCAGCAAGTGCCATCACAGCGAAGACGCACACTATCACCCAATGCTTCTGATTTTACACACAAGGTTATTTGGAAAACATTAATAACCTCGCAGGACTATATTTCTGCCTTGATTATGAGTCGAAAATGTTCAAGCTATCACGACCTAATATCAATAGTTATGGAGATATGCGACATCAAAGATAACATTTTTATTCAATTTTTCTGACTTATTTTTTGCAAAACATTGGACTTTCATCACACTAACTTATATCGAATATTAAAAATTCATTCCCTTTAATACAATTCAAATAAAGTAATAAAAACCTTCGACTTCCAATTGGAAAACATTCCAATTGAAAAATTTTCAGGGTTTTTATCATTTTATTTCACTTCTATTGACTAACGAATTTTTCGTAATTGATGTAAGTTACTGTAATGATAGTCCAACGTTTTACAAAAAAAAAGTCAGAAATATTGAAAAAAAATGCAAACTTTGATGTCGCATATCTCCATAACTATTAATATTAGGTCATGGTTGCTTGAACATTTTCGACTCATAATCAAGGCGGGAATAAATTCCTGCGAGGTTATTAATGTTTTCCAAATAACCCTGCATATGTTGCGAGGCTGGTGTCAAGCGTGTGGATGTTGTAAGTATTTGAGAATGTAAAGCATTAAAGTTAGTTATTGTTTACATTAATGTAAAAAAAAATTAAGTATTTATTGAATAGTTTCGAAGATATAAGCCAAAACATATCATAGTTACAACATCCAAACGCTTGAAACCAGCCTCGCAACATATATACAAAAAGAGAAGCATCGGCTGGTAGTATGCGTCTTCGCTATGATTGCACTTGCTATGTTTATAAACGAGGATTTTTTTTCATTTTTGTTAAATAAAAATGGGCGCGTCTTATTTCCTGTTACGCATTTCCATCCTTTTTCACGAAACCACTGTCATAGAATGCAATAAAGCGAGAGGAAAGATGTTACACATCAAAAATGTGTAAGCGAAATGTTAAAATAAAACCGTTCTGAAAGCAGCTTGGGTCCTAGTTCGCGTAAGGTTAAGTGCTGGCACGGTATTGCAAGCCAATACTTAACGTCGACACTTGCACGTCATCAGCCTGATGATGGACCATGTAATGAGATCCGAAACGTCGGCCAGAGAGGTCGGATATGCGTGGCTTAATATCCCAGAAATCTACACACAGAAGATTCTGAATTTCGTGAAAAATAAATAAACATGTGGTAGAGTGGTATATGAGGAGTGCGTAGTGATAGTGTGAAAGAGATGAATGCATGCGGTAGGAAGCGGGGGAAACGGGCGACGCCATTCGGGCACTGACGGTCGCACGCAGAGGATTGTTTATAAATAAAGTGATAATTACTGAACAAGATCGGGTATTCAATTTCTTCCTTATTTCAAAGAAGACTTATCATACTCAGGAAGTGATTATACCACAAAACATATTCACGTTATTTTCAATTTTCTGTCGAGGATATTTTTGTGCACCCTTAACATGTTTCTAAGAGGGTTGTGGAGGTTCTAGAAAGCCTGGAAGACATCAGAATGACGGACAAAGTTATCTATTTTAATACATTATTTTATTGTGTTGTCATGCTCGAAGGTAAAGAATAAATGGCTGTATTTATCAAAACACAAAACATCCCGGGACCAGAAAACAAAACAGGTTTCGCATAATGTTATTTATCTCCGCAATACAAAAAATTAATATGCTGAGGAAAAAACTTTACGAAATTCATCATTCATATAAACAGACCTCTATTTCGTAAAGCTCGTACGAAATAAATACTAATCAATTTATTCCAAACAATATTATGTATTTTTTGGTAATGTAGGGTTTTTCAAAGGAAATAATATTATTAATAAAAAGTATAAAAGTCTCACAGGACGCTGCTTTATTTATTTTTTAATTATACAGCAGATACATTACAATTATTTTTATAACAAATTAAACTAATGTTATTACAATCTAACATAACATTGTACTATCCATAATATGAGTTAATAGCTTATGGGAGGAGTATTTAAAAGCCAAATTAAAGTTTTTTTAACCACTTCTTCTAAATGGTTTCTGATAGTGACCGTTTAGAAGTAGAACCATTCAGAAACCACTTAGAAGTAGTAGTTTTTATTAATACATTTAATAATAAAAACCATTTGAGATATGTGGGCAATGTTACAATACTGTCCAAAATTGAAGATTTGACTTCTTTCTTAAACTGTTCGTATTTTTAAATGTTTCTTGGTTGAAATTTGTTTTGTGATAACAATATATTGTACCATTTAACTCCCAAGTATGTATAGTAGTGTTGTGCCATGGTGGTTCTTAAAGTTGGTACCTTTGTTCTGTCTATGATATTTATTTAAAAAACGTGTATGAAAGTCTTTAAAGTCGATCATTTTACACAATGCAACGTTCACCAATTCCACTGATAGAACGTTTATATCAGATTAATATCTAGGCTAGAGTTGTACATTACGAGCCACAGCCACAGTTGTACATTACCAGACGTTACGGACAAATAGACAGCGAAATTATTATATTTAGATATTTTAAAGGCATCATGCAAAACTGAATATGTAATATTTGTGCAAGAATGCTTTACAGGATATTTTGGATATTAACCTTCGGATACCGGAATATCGAAAATAGTATCGGGGTCCAAAGGGGGGTACAAACGGGACCCCAGTCAAATTTGCGTTTTAATGGAGTATACTGGTTTTAAAATTGTCTATAATATTTTTAATTACATTTCTTGTACAATGCGTACAAGATTCAACTAAATTTGTCGTCATTTTATAATAAACCGTAATATCCGACTGACAGAAGCTTTGCAAGCACACTAAACTAACCGCATCGTATAGAATATTCCAGATTGTTCATGGGAAAACATTTTTTCTACTACTTTTGAGTGTCTTACTACACATTATCATTTAATTTTCTTTTGGTGTTGTATTCTTTGGGATATTTATGAGGGTTAGAAAGAATCCCAGCTCAATACCGTTAATAATTGAAGACCCCATGGCAAAAAGTTGTTAACTAACATACAAATCATTTTGAGATAATTAGACATTTTCATTTCACTTTTGAAAAATATATTTTATATATAATTAAAAGATTAATTTTTAAATATTAATATTACTAAAATATCAAAAAAGTATTTACAATGTATAAAAAATGCATTAATTCACAAAAAAATAAACATATACTAATTTTTCCTAAAAACATGTAGTTTACAACTTCATGCAGTGTGGGAGTAATAAGGAGTAATGACTCAAAAGGCGTAAACTTGCTATATTATTTATTTTCTTCTGTAATAACTTATTGCATATATTTTTAAAATTTAACGTATTTTTTAAATACACAGTTAAAGTTTTCTACTTAAATTGTAAAAAAAACTACTAGAAACTTCATCCATTTACGGCAAAAACTTTTGAATATCATTCCATTTCACCCCATCAATTTCCTTATTGTCTCTTTCTTTAGGGATTAATAAGGGCGGAAACGACAATTTTTTAATCCTTTTTCTGAGAAGGAAGTTGACCTTCTCAGAAACTTTTCATTCTCAATCTTCGTCAGAAAGATATCCGATATTTATATTTTCCAAATTTCTCCACCAGTTTAGACCACTTATTAACTCATTTTTGACAAAAATGTTAGTTAACAACTTCTTGCCATGGGGTCTTTAATTATTAAACACTTTTAAACATAAGATTTTTGGGTTAATTTGTGCCCCGTTGCGGAACGGAAATGTTATGAACACATTTCTTAAGAATATTTAAAAAAATATATAATTATGATTAAAGTATTGTCCACTGTTATATATTTAAAATTATTTTTGGTCCCGTTTTATTTTTTCTGTTATATTTTTTATCGCTGATCTCCTTTGATCTGTTGTGCTGTTGGAACTTCTTAAGAAATAAATAAATGAGTACGAGTGAATTTGGCGCCCAACAGGCCCCACGTTGCCATTATTTCCTCGGCCAGGGTGACTTCACTACGACACTATGCTAATCTGGACAATGTCAACAAAACCAACGTTGCTCGTTCAGATCTGTCTCCATTCGTAAATCTCATGACGGGAAAAGTGTGTTGTCATTGTGAAAGCTATTGAAAGCGGCTAAATATTATTTAAATAAGTACTTTTGCAAAGGCGACTCGGCTCCCAACAAAACGAAAGCCAAAAATAAAGTTGTTTTTTTAATAAAACGGCCAGTTTATTCTCAAAGGAAAATTTTTAAACAATTTAGCGAAAAAATCTGGTTTTGAATATGGGAACAATCTGCCCCGAGCTGTTGGATAATTTTAATGAAAAATAAACAAAGTTAAAAAGGAAATTAACGGAGAATTCTGTATTTCGTTTTACAGTATATTATTTTAAATATTTCAATTATTTCTGAGGGAGGGGAACTCCGGCACCTCTGCAGCTGAAACTCTTCCCTTTTTTCTTATTGCCTCGCCTTGAGATCGTGGTTTGATGTTACATAAGGTGTCAAACAAGGATGCGTAATGTCACCTTGGCTTTTCAACATTTTCATCTTCTCCAAGCAGATATATCAAATATATGTGAATGAGGAAGACGAAATAAACTTTTGTTTAATGTTTCCAAGTGTTCGGTTACATCCTTCACTAGGGCCCAAAAAACTCTATTTTTTCGCTACAAAATGAACGACCAAAATCTGACAAGAACATCGAATGTTAAAGATCTACGTGTTAGATTTATAAGCAACCTAACATTTCACGATCACACAGAGACGATCAGTGGTAATGCTTTGAAAATGTTAGGATTTGTTCTGCGTACTGCCAGGGTTTTCGAGAATACTCGCGTACTGAGAACTCTACTCTTTGGTGCGGAGTAGACTCCAGAGTGGCTCGATGATCTAGGGCCAACATGAGGACAAGTACTCTCTCATGGTGGAGAAAGTCCAAAAGAAGTTTCTGAGATATCTCTGCATGGGAGAGTACGGGCATTAATTATCCTTGGCTTTACCCAACCAAGTTTCTCCAGGGTATGCTTGCCTACAATAGTCTAGAGACTAGAAGGAATGTGTATTTTATTACACATTTTTATCGATTGTTGCGCGGTATGATCGATAATCCTGAAATTATGCAGAGCATTGGTTTGTATGTTCCTGATAATTACATTAGACATCGTCAGCATAGATTGTTTCACATTCCAATATACAGGACCAAACTGCCGATGGTTATGCCTGTTGGAAGAGCCACAACTATGCTGAACAAAATCGCTTTGGTATTGATATATTCCATGTGTCTGAGGGGGTTTTCCGAAGCGGGATTCTCCTACACCTTTGACCAGATTTTATGTTATTTTTAATTTATTAAATATCTTTATTTTGATATATACTTCCATAATATGTATGCCTTGAACACTTAGTTTGTAATGTACATATTATTAAATAAATTGAATTGAATTGAATTGAACATTTTGTACATGGATAATTGTATGAAAGAACTGAAAGAATTAGTAGTTCGAGAGGGTGAATGGATTCAGCATATCCTGCCTACGACATGTGGATGATGCAGCGCTAGAACAAGCTGATTTGCAGTTCCTGGTGACCATGATTGCCGAGTCATGTGTAACAGATGTGAGGTTATGTATTTTTTTTGTTGTTTAACCCCCGTATGGGCTTTTACAAAATATACAACAATAAAAGTACATATCTAAGACAGATATGTAGTTAAAAAAGTAACCCATTTAAACCAGGTTTTTAAAATACTTCCTTTCTCATTTTCGGGTTTCGTGTCTACCAGATGCGTTTCATACAACTGAATAAGTTGTATGAAAAAACCATTAAAAATTTGAAAAATCCAAAATTATACTATAATTATTATTTTTTTTAACGAAAATTTGATAGATCTTCTTAATCGTTGCCACGAGTCTGCTTGCAATGTTTCAGCTCGATGGGATCACAAAAATCAAATCAAAATCGATCCAAAGTTTTTTCGTCAGACAAGCAGACGCCACGAGTTAAAAGAAAGGAAGTAAAAAGATTTAATTTCAAGGTTACAATTACAAGTAAAAATCACAAAAGATAGATTGTTATAAAGATTAGAGTACATTACGAGGATGAAGTACAGGATAAAGTACATATAATATATTTGAGTAAATTAAAAACAGAAGTGAAAAAGAGATGTTTAAACAGCAGAAAGAAAAAGAAAGCCATTTAGTTGAGACGTAAGGAAATGTTTCAATTTAGTCCTATACACAGTTATACAATCAGCAAAAATGTCGACCACCTCCGCATTTTCATTCCCTAACGAGTGTAATCTGGGGATTACGAGGTTTGCTAATGCATTAGTTCTGACTTTTCCTCTATAATAGAATAATGCACTGTGTCTTGGTGACCTCGGTGGTGCATACAAGTCGATCAGACTAACAATGTGGGGGCAATCAATCATGTTATTTATGATCCTATATATGTTTGTGTAAATTATAGTTGTGCGTGGAGATGAGTGATGCAGGAGGTGCATGTGATTATTGAGATCGTGTTCATCTGTAAGAGACATGAATCTCGAAAGGCACGTGTGGCGCTTAAGGCATTCTATGTGAATTGTTTGAATGCGCTTGAGTTTACTGTGTAGATGCATGCGACAAGCTAATGCTGGATATACGGAGATGCAGAATGACAAATAAGTATTTTGTACAGTAGTTAGTGCTGGCAGAGTCTACGGCGGTCGGCAAAAGAGTGGTGGCAGGTACCTCGTCGGTCGTATCGGGTTTCTAATTGGTTGATTGAAGTGGCCCGCATCGAGCTCTTGACTGGTCGTTCTTGTTGGTATGCTGGGATCTGCTTCGTGGGTGAGCTATCTGCTATGACCGTGGATCCTGCGGGCGTCAAGAACTGAACTCCTATCCTTTTGTATGCGTCCCTCCCTGTTGGGAGTGTCGTTTAAATCCAAAAAACCCACATATCCACTGTCCCTTCCACCAGATCCTTCTCTCCAACTTCTTGTGTGACGGCTCCACTGTCGTATGCTTTGTGTATCACTACTCTGCTTCTTTTCTAACCTGTTTTTATATCTTAATTTTCTTTTCTTGGATAATTTATGATACTATTTTGTTGCTATTTTTGCTTATGAATTTAACCTGTTTTCTTCCTCGCTTATACTGTTTTATGTTACTATTTTGCTATCTTCTTTTTATTTTGATTTTGTATTTAACCTGATTTTATTTCTATTTTTCTTTGCTTTTGTTTTTCTACTTCTGATTTTTATGCCGCTGCACAAATCTATTTCTTTTATATGCTTTTAATTTTATATTTATTTGTATTTGATTTAATAAAGAAAGTTCTTGGTGGAGGGGACAACGAATGGGTTTTTTGCTGCCAGAACCTTGCGGCGTTCGCCCTATACACGGGCGCCGCACGGGGATGGCTTTAAATAAGAAAAATGTCAACCTGGCGACGCAAGAGTAGGGCCGATATGGGAGCCGTCGGCTCATAGAACGGCCCTGGGAAAGTGGTGGGTCCCCATTCGTTGGTCGTTCTTGTCGATGCGGGCGGCTTGGAACCACAACGCCCCTTGACCCCACCATAAATGCAAGAATAGTGCATTTCTGATAAATGTCAGCAAGTCCAAAGTAGGTAGTGGTGTTCGAATGAGATGAAAGAGTGCCTAAATTCGATATGGTGATCAACAAAGAATCAGAATACATTGAATATGCTCAAATTCTTCAGTGCAAGTGTTTCAAAACACAGTGCTGTATGCTGTGGTACATCAAGATTTAACACAGATGTCACAGAATAGAGAAAAAGCTTTATTTATACTGGAAAATAGATAGAAAAGTCGTTTTTGGGCTTACGATCTATCGTACAACTGGCTTTACACAGTGTAATGTTCACCGATTCCACCCTTGATAGGCTATCACATCTATCAAATTAAAGTAGCGAGTAGCTTGTTGGTCTTGTGGTTAGGACACTCGCCTCGTGATCCAAAGGTCGCGGGTTCGAATCTCAGCCCAGACTAGCAAGTTAGTCCTATTTTCATAGCACAAGCGTTTAGCTTAGTTTGAAAATAGTAAGAATATTGATGTGACACGTATTCCGTGTTCGCATCTCTATTTAAAAAAAAAAAAAAAAAAAAAAAAAAAAAAAAAAAAAAAAAAAAAAAAATATTATACATTAATTTGAAGGCGTTATTATATTGTAAGCGAAGTCTTCCTATGCTTCTCTGTTTGTAATTTGTCCAGATTTCACTTCTTCTTCATTTTCAGTTGTAGGTGACCAAGCCGCCGTATCCTGATCTTTGTTTGCCTGTTTCCAGCCAACTCCAAGCCCCTGACGTTCGACGAGGTGTACAACCAGTCCTCTCCAACCAACTGCACCGTGTACTGCGGCGGCCTGACCAACGGCCTCAGCGAGGACCTGATGCAGAAGACCTTCCAGCCCTTCGGAACCATTCAGGAAATAAGGGTCTTCAAGGACAAGGGATACGCCTTCGTCAGGTAATTCCACGTGCTTTCTTTTTTAAGCTCTTCACATTGACATTTTCAACTCAACGATACGAAACATAAAACAGTAAATATCTACACAACCGCACGCAAACTAATTCGTACATTATATCTTCTCTTCTACTCCCGTCCCACATTCCCCTCCACCCTCTCTACTCGCTGTTAAATTAAATTACTATATTCAGTGGAAAATTTGTAATTGGCAAAATTTTAAAACCATTATTTTATATTTGTTAAGATGTTGATTTGCTGTTAATTTTCCCCAAAATAAAATAAATAATGATTATTCTGGCGAATTATTTATTATTAGACCAACTAAATCAAAAAATTTTAAGACATGCTTTTATACGCTTTCCTTGTACACATTTGTAATAAAAATTTTAACATCACCCAAACAGTGTCCAATTGTTAAACACGCTGTTTTAAAGCTTGAAACAATTTTTTTCTGAACTTTCTTAGTATCAATACATATAAAACTCGATACATATATGTCTCTCTGTTCTCTATACCAATCTACACTGTTTGTCCGATCTGACCCAATTTATGCATATTAATTCTTAAGGACCCGGCGGGTAACAAAGGCCACATTTTCCCCTTCCTCTTAACGCTACCCTCTCCCTCCCGATATATTTTATATATAAATCTACACCGTTTGACCGATCCGACCCAAATTTTACATGCTTATTCCTTAGGACCCGACGGAATACATAGGCCACACTTCCCCCTGGATATCTTATCCATCCCAGTCTAGACTAAATGGAAACATTGTTTTAATTAGAGACTTTTCAAAATAATGGAATCTTTATTTCTAGAAAAATTACGAAAAAATATTTTCGAGCGTATCATCTGGTGGCGTAAGTGACGGACATTATTACGTTGAGAATTAAGTACAGAATGTGTCATAGCTAGTAGCAAAGACCTTTCAGGTGAATTCATATCAAAATTTGCATTTTTTAAAAATATTTCTGCCTTTAATAATTTCAACTCAGTATATCGATTATGAAAAATTCATTCTCCTTAATACAAGTCGATTAAAATGCTAAAAATATTTACAAGATTTTGTCATTTTATCAAGGTTTATTGAAACGAATGAATTTTTCATAATCGGTTTAAGTTTCTGTAGTTCATTATAATTCAACATTTTGCAAAAATAAGTAAGAAATATTGAAAAAAATGCATACTTTGATATTGCATAACTTCATAACTACTGATGTTAAATAAGTCACCGTGATTGCTTGAACATTTTCGACTCATTATCAAGGCAGGAATCTTGTAAAATTTTTGCTACTACCTACCTAGACACCATGTATATATTTTTTTTACTATGATTCTTTTATACACCTTAGCGTGGATACCATCCGGTAGCGTTAGAGACGTGCATTTTCATACGAACTGAACTTTGTATTTATATTCACATAATTAGAGGCAATGTCATCTCAGTTTACAACATCGGAGAGGGAAGGTTAAATGCCAAGACAGACGCAAAATGGCTAATCAAGAAAAATAAGAAAAACGTGATGGCGTATATTTTTACGTCCTAGACGTTAAAAAGCCAAGTTGCCAACTCGCGCCACCTCTGGGGAGCCGTGAAACAAAATACTGAAAAGTTCGCAACGAGTGGGAAGGGTTCCTTCAACCCTCAGCACACCGTGACACTTAATACCCCTGAAGTCGACTAGAATTAACGTAAAAGATGGACTTTTTAAAGAATTTTAAATTAGTTTAAAAAAGCTAGAATGGCTTTTAATTACTTAATGTACTCTACAGGACTAACGTCACATTTCTAAATTATGCATTCTGAGATAATGGTATTTAAAGTTCTTTGTTCTCGTAGTTCAAAAACATTCTAAGTGATTCTTATGTATATCATATTAGGTACTGTTTTCATTATTTCTCATAACAAAACAACCGCATTTAAAGAGAGTCATTGGTAAGGAACCGTATCCCTGATGATATTAGAGATGATATAAGAGTAATATTATTATTACCGTCGTTAGACGTACTTATGTGTTACGCGAAACGGATATTTCACACAAACTGTATGTTTCACTGAGAAGAAAATCTCGACGTTTCGCTGAGGTCTCATCCAGCGTCGTCGGGAGAGCGTCCTATCACCGCGAGGGTGGAGGCTTAACTGGTTATTTCTTACTTACTTACTTACTTACTTACCATCACGCCGTTTCCCCGAGGGGGTAGGCAGAGAGGATAGAGCGCCATACTCTTCTGTCCTGACACACAACTTTCGCTTCGTCTACATTCATACATCTTCGCATGCAAGCTCGACGGTTGTTCAGACTTCTAACAGGACCATCTTCCAGTATCTGGTTAATCTGGTCATGCCACGTCTTCCGTGGTCGCCCTCTTTTTCTGGCGCCGTCAACACTTGCATCATATATCTTTCTTACCATTCTTTCCTCATTCATTCGCTCAACATGCCCAAACCACCTGAGCGACCCTATTTTTATTCTCTGTATTATGCTACGATCAGCTTTACATTCATTCCTAATATCCGAGGTCGTAAATTATATGCACTTCGTTGTGGAGTGTTCGCTTCTTCTACGATAGAGGTCGCCAGTGTGAAATTCATTGGCAACCTCGACGAGCTGGTTTGATTCTCGATAACAAACTCCTTTTTAAGAACCATATCGATCAAATTACGTCAAAGGCCTATAGCTAGATTTCATATTGCGCACGTGCAAAAACTTTAAAAATCCATTCCCCCTAAAATTATTGTACTATGCGTTCGTTCGAAGCAACCTGGAACACGCATCTCAAGTGTGGAACCCGCAAAAAATTACATACATTGCGAGACTTGAACAGATACAAAGAAGTTTCTTCGCCACCTCAACACTAGATTTAACTCATCTTTTGACTCTTATCACGAAGCACTACATTTCCACAACTTAAAAACTCTGGAACAGCGAAGAGCACGTGCTGTTCTAATACTATTATTCAAACTACTGAGAGGATCTCGACTGTCCCAATCAACTGGACTTAATTAATCTCTTTTCATGTTCCCTGCAGACGTACCGACAAAACGTGCTCTTCCATGTTCCGAGAAATAGAGCATCCCATACACAAATCAACTTCGACCAATCACTCACTATATCTAATCTTCTCTTCCTCCACCTCTATCCTGGCTCCTACCTCCTCATCCTTTTTCACCCATTAGTTAACTCATTTCTTGATATACTTTTTTTTTCACAGTCAATCACTCACCATTATTCAGTCTAAACATGTTTTTTGCTTGCTACTATCCATTATTTAATTAAAAATAATTGACTTAAAAATATCTTATCTAACTTTTTCTTAACATCTGTGAATCTATTTAATTGGTCTATGAAATGAACACTGTGCTTTTACATTATAATTTTTAAAGAACTGTTAAGATTCCTTAATAAATAAATAAATACACTAATTATATCTTCCGGTTTTTCTACTACTATTACTAGACGTCTCAGAAAAACCTGAAGATATAATTAATCTACTAAACTACAATATGTAGTATTGTAGTACACGAATCGGATAGGAAACAGGTTAGTTAAGATTTGAATTAGGATCTGGTATATATCCTCGATATCCTCGAGCTGGACACCAATACTGCACTCTCATTGGCCCATAAAGGAACGAGAGCTTCTGTCTTCTTTATTATTTTCGTTAGTACGTACGGCGTTAAAGAGAATCGAATGTATAAACACGCTTTCGGATGTTTTACAATAGTTGTTGATGGTCAAATTTGTATCTTGAGCGTTACCTTTCGTACTGCTGCGCCATCTTTCGTAAAATGGCCGCCGCTGCAGCCGCTCACTGCTTTTCCGACTCGTCCCAATATCGCCATTAGTAAGTGGTCGTGTCAAAGTCGCTACGAGTACTTGCTCGCCGGAGTCTCTTGGATTAAATATAATGCCAGAAGGAACAGGAACAGGATAAATAGGTGGAATAAAAAATATTATATTTTTTATAAGTTGCGCCAACACTCAATATAAAGAAATAGTATCAAATGCAAATGTATGTCTTTTCACTGCAAAAAAAGTGATAGAAAGCCACACAAAGATGATATTTTGGTAAGTATTAGATGATATTGATTACTGACAGATAGGCATAGAAGGTCTTCAAAGGCTGCTTGATAATATTGCCACGGGTCGTGGCTAGAGAAGGATGAAGGGAAATTAATTAATAGTTAATTAACTATTCAATGAAAAAAGTCACTTAAAACGAATTAAACTTGACCCTATTCTTTAAATTACACTATTTTGCAGTAACACTTATTTAACATTCATAATTTCGCTCGTAGTATTTACCACATTTATTTTTTTCAACCAATTAGGTACTTCTCTCGATTATTCACATTATTTATCGCTTCGCAATCAATAAAGACTGGGCGTCGTTTCACGCTCGCGCTTACTTCGCACTGAATCGGCCTGCCAAACACGACGATTCCGCGCGGCGGCCTAGATCCGCGCTACTTATATCCCTAAACTGGATTTTTGAAACTCCTAGATTTTTATAGTGTTAAAGAGAAGGTTCTCGTCGCTACGCTTTTCCAGGTGTTTATCGATTTAGCTAATTCCAGAGTGCGGTAGTGTGTTCCACAATGTAGTGAAAGGTTCTAGAGGTTTCGATGTTACTGTCGCAATTGACATATGACAAGGAATTCATAACCTAATCTCGTTTGCCATTGCATTACAATATCTGCAAAATCTTTTCTTTTTTTATATCGCTGGTTTGCTTTTATACCTCACATGCGAGCATGAGAAACAATACAATTTTACAGTATTTATCAATTACTTTGTTACTTACGATCTCTCAGGTATTGTGGTACGAGGTTCGTGGCTGCATTTGACAATCCGTCCCGTATTGAGGGAAATAATTCAGTCTCATGGCCTCGGCGGTACTGTGCTAACTCGGCCCAGGAACGGTTAACAAATCCTCTAGTCTATGCAGGGAGCAAACATTAATTTGTTTCGCGGCGAAATGGTTTTAATTTCGTTTCAAAATTTCGCGTTTTCTTTGAATTGTAATCAGTCTGTGTGTTTAATTATTAGCACCGCTGAGGCGAGAGGCGGTCCCGCGCAAATATTTGCTCCCAGCCGTTCCGGTGCGGCCGTAAAGTCCCGAAAATGAATTTGGATTTTTTTAGAAATGTTTTTCTAAAACTTTTCCGCGCGAAATATTCGTTTAATGTTGACCAACCTTCGGGCGAGCGACTTTTTGTAAACAAAACTAATCCCGAGTTTTTTTTTAAATAAGCTTACGGCGGTTTTTTTTTAATTAGTAAATTAAAACGTAAATTGAAATAAATTTAATCAATTTTGAGTCATTGATCAAGTGGAATGTCATCCAGTTTATAAACAAGTTCTATTTTTTAGGTACTTTTAGTGAAACTAATACAGGAGTATTTCTTGGCACTGAGTGACATTTTATTTACTTTACACCAATTTCATAGTTCGTCCAGATCTCTTTGTAGGAGATGACTGTCTTCCAGGCTACGAATGGTGGAATAAATTTTTAAATCATCGGCGTGTAATAGAGAATTACTTCTTAATGTGTTCGGCAAGTCATTTATGAAGATAAGAGAGAACAAGGGACTAGGGATGGGTCGTCCACGTCCGTCCATCGACGAGACGATCAACTAGTTGAATTCGTCAACTAGTTGATCTATTTTCAACTTTATAGATAAAAAAATAAATCTATTATAATTTTGTTTACACCACTTTTTATTGATTTTTTACTTGTTTCGGGAACAATGTTCCTTTTCTCAGATTGAGCCTTAAACTAAATTTGACAAATAATACAGATATATTTATTTATTAATAATGTCACCACAAAGTGAAAGCCTGACTTTGAAAGATTTATTCTTCAATAAATTTCTAGATAACATCTCAAATGTAATGTATTTTTAAATTATGTATTTATTTATAAATTAATAGATAATAAATAAATGTAAAGGTTTTTATCATTTTATTTAACTTGTATTGAAATGAATGATTTTTTCGTAATCGATTTGAGTTAGTGTAGTGATAGTCCAACGTTTTCCAAAAAATAAGTCAGATATATTGAAAAAATTCAAACTTTGATGTCGCATATCTCCATAACTATTGATATTAGGTCATGATAGCTTTCGACTCAAAATCAAGGTAGGAATATAGTCCTGCGAGGTTATTAATGTTTTCCATATAACCCTGTACACATGTAATGATATGTACCTAATATATTTTTTTATACACACATTACTGCTTTGTACTTATTTATATTTTTAATTTTTATACTCATATTTTAATGCTTATACCCAATACTTTCACTGCTTATATATATAGTTTATATTTATATTTTACTGCTTACACCTGATATTGTTGGGTATACCTACTTCTTTCTTTATTATATAAAGAAAGAAGTATATAAAACAATATGTAAAAGACTATAATGTGCGTAAACAAATAAATAATAAAATATTTCTTTTTACATATAAGCACAAGTAGCGGTTTTACTTTTCCCGAAACTATATTCCTTCGAACTTCTTTAAATTTTAAAACTTAACGTAATAGAAATAGCCAACGGTTGAGCCGTCGAGTAGCGTCGCGTCGAACTGTAGACAGTTGACCATCGTCCCGATGTTTAGATAGAACGTCCGCGACGTCCGCGTAACGAAGTTGATGCGTTAACTAGTTGACGAATTCAACTAGTTGATCGTCTCGTCGATGGACGGACGTGGACGACCCATCCCTACAAGGGACCAAGTTGAGAACCTTGAGGAACTCCTAAAGTGATAGAAACCGGAGATGAATCATAACCACTTACGGTCACCACTTGAGTTCGATGAGAAGTCTAAGATTCTATCCATCTTAATAAGTTGCCGTGGATTCCCGTAGCATGAAGTTTTGACGAAAGTATACGATGATTCACCTTGTCGAACGCCTTGCTGAAATTTTTTATTTATTTATAAACGCCTTATAGGGCTTATACAACAGATAGGTAAAGTGTACATTAACAGAATATTAGGTCCTTACATATGAAATTGGTGTTTTGCCGTACTAACAAATTTGATCTCAAATATCTTCTCTTTGGTTAGGAATTCCAAATCCAAATTTATACAGCTATTTACTCATGTATTTGTGTTTTGAAAATTATAATTCATTTGTTTTTTCCTCAATTGTTTTTTTCTTTGCGTCACTCAGTTTACAGAATGAAAAACTTGAAATATCGCGTTATTTACGAGTACGAGTTCCACCGTGGCACCAGTGCTGCAAACGCGCGTTGACTACTGCGTTGCATTACTCAACCGGCACAATAATGAAGGGATTTTAAATCGAATCATTACCTGTGATGAAAAGTGGATCCTGTACGATAATCGGAAGCGCTCATCGCAATGGCTGAACCCTGCCGAACCAGCCAAACCATACCCCAAGCGAAAATTGACTGCAAAAAAGTTACTTGTGAGCGTTTGGTGGACTAGTGCTGGTGTCGTTCACTACAGCTTTCTTAAATCTGGCCAGACGATTACGGCAGATGTCTATTGTCAGTAACTGCAAACCATGATGGAAAAGCTAGCTGCTAAACAACCGAGGCTGGTTAATCGCTCTAGGCCACTGCTGCTTCATGATAACGCTAGACCACACACTGCACAACAGACGGCTACCAAATTAGAGGAGCTTCAATTGGAATGTCTAAGACATCCACCGTACTCTCCGGACATTGCCCCAACAGATTACCATTTTTTTCGAAATTTGGATAACTTCTTGCAAAGGAAAAAATTCAACTCCGATGGGGCAGTCCAAACCGCCTTCAAAGATTTTATTGATTCCCGTCCGAATGGTTTTTTTAGTAAAGGGATCGATGAACTACCTATGAGATGGCAAAAGTGCATAGATAGCAATGGTACATACTTTGATTAAATAAATATATTATAATAAAAAAAAATCGGCTTTATGTTCCTCCCATACTAAACGCCAATTTCATATGTAAGGACCTAATATATAGTTGAAAGAAAAAAAATAATAACATGTAAACATACTAATGGCATAAAGTGGAAAGAAAATGCTTAAAATACAGATACAAATATATAAATATAAATATAATACAAAGTAAAAAACAAGTATATAAAAAGCAGAAGCATAAGAAAAACATAATATAATAGAAAAATAAATAAAAAAAGTAACAATGTAGAGTGAAAAGATATAGCACAAGATTTGAAAGTCAAAATAGAATAAAAAATAAACATAGAAATACAAATCAATTAATTAAGACCAATTCGACAAATACTAGTAATCTTTCAATACACCTTTTAATATATTATGTTTGAATAATATACAGTTATTGGCAAAGACGTCCATTGGCTCGTATCTGTTTGATAGTCTAGGAAGCCTTTGCAATGGGGGAATCTGTATATATTACATCCAATTGAGATCTCGATTTTATTATTTTTATTATAAAGGTAGTTTGTTTATTTTAAGAATCGCTGTTTATTTTCCCAAAGAGAAATGAATAAATAACTGTCATGACCTTATTGAAAATATTTTTGAAAATTGTTAATGTGATCGATTCTAGATTCTCCACCAAGGAGAGCGCCACCCACGCCATCGTCGCTGTCCACAACGCGGACATCAACGGACAGGCCGTCAAGTGCTCCTGGGGCAAGGAGTCGGGGGATCCCAACAACGCGCAGGCGCAGGGCCAGGTACGCGTTTGTTGAAAGTATACCGTACTAGCGCGCAGAGCTGCGCAATATCTCCTTAGTTATTTACAACTTTTAAACTTGTCTGTGAGACGTACTGTAACAGACCTAATATTTCTTTATAGGATCGTTAATAGTTTGATTGATTGCCCCCAGATTATTAGTCTGATCGACTTATATGCCCCATCGAGGTCATCAAGACACAGTGCATTGTTCTATTATAGTGGAAATGTCAGAACTAATGCATTAGCAAACTCTGTAATTCCCAGATTACACTCATTAGGGAATGAACATGCAGAGGCGGCTGACATTTTTGCTGATAGTATAACTGTGTATCGGACAAAGTTGATACAATTGTTTACATCTCAGCGAAATGAAAATGGACAATAAATTTTTCTGTATTACTATTTTACCTTTAACTATTATGATTTGTACCTTTAACTGTATTATTATTTTATCTGTCTCATGTTTTTCTGTATTATTATTATTATTACCTTTTAACTTTTATTATTGTAACTTTTAACTGCATTAGTATTTTAACTGTCTTATGTTATTTTTAAAAAAATTATTTTGTATATTTGTAAAAGCCCATAAGGGCGTTAAATAAATAAATAAATACTCGAATATATATTCCGATCCTGATGGCACGTATCAATTGCGGAAAGTATATGTTATGTTATGTTTATGTTGATTTATGTAGCGCCATTTTTGCCTATGAGACGCTTCAACGGCGCTTTACAGGTGCGACATCCCGAAAAAATGAGTTTTTAGGCTCTTTTTGAAGTATTCCTGGTTCTCCATAGATCGCAGGAGGCAGCTGATTCCACAAAGCTGGGCCCGCAAAGCTGAAAGCACGTTCCGCAAGCTCGGTGGCTCCAGGTCTCCTTGGTACTACCAGCCTGCAGAGTGCCTCCGATTCAGCTGACCGCAGTGTGAGCCGTCTTCCAGTGACATTGTCTGGGATACAGAGGTCGATCAAATATTGTGATGCTTTACTTTGAAGACTCTTGTACACCATCGGAGAAAGTTTGAAATTTATCCGCTCCGGCAGGTGAAGTCAATGTAGCTGCTTCAGCATTGAGGATATCCGCGAGAACTTTGATGCCTTGAATATAAGCCTCGCCGCAGCATTAATCACTGACTGAAGTCTGTCGAGCTGAGTCCTAGGCTGTTCTGCATATATTGAGTTGCAATAGTCCAGCCGCGAGATGACGTACGCATAATCAGTGACTTTGCTGCGTCTGGGGGAAGGCATTTTCTTACAGACTTGATCTGTCTTAAACCATAGAAACCAGCTCTGACAGCTTTGTTAATCTAATTTCTAAGGCTTAGATCTTTCTCTACGTTGATTCCCAGGAGCTTTACCTGTGACGAGGGTTTAATTATGATGATAGAGACGATCAGTGGTAATGCTTTGAGAATGTTAGGATTTGTTCTGCGTACTGCCAGGGTTTTCGAGAATACCCGCGTACTCAGAACTCTTTACAACTCCTTGGTGCGGAGTAGACTCGAGAGTGGCTCGATGATCTGGGGGCCACATGAGGGCAAGTACTCTCTTATGGTGGAGAAAGTCCAAAAGAAGTTTCTGAGATATCTCTACATGAGAGAGTACGGGCATTATCCTTGGCTTTACCCAACCGAGTTTCTCCAGGGTATGCTTGGCTACAATAGTTTAGAGACTAGAAGGAATGTGCATTTGATTACACATTTTTATCGATTGTTGTGCGGTATGATCGATAATCCTCAAATTATGCAGAGCATTGGTTTGTATGTTCCTGATAATTACACTAGACATCGTCAGCATAGATTGTTTCACATTCCAATATACAGGACCAACCTGCCGATGGTTATGCCTGTTGGAAGAGCCACAGCTATGCTGAACAAAATCGCTTTGGGTATTGATATATTCCATGTGTCTGAGGGGGTTTTCCGAAGCGGGATTCTCCTACACCTTTGACCAGATTTTATGTTATTTTTAATTTATTAAATATTTTCATTTTTGATATATACTTCCTAATATGTATGCCTTAAACATTTTGTTTGTCATGTACACATTATCATGAAATAAATTGAAAATTGAAAATTGAAATTGAAATTGAAATTGAAATGCCCGTCGTCGGCAGAATCATCGGCGTGTCATCCAAAAGATGTACTCTCCTTGATGTTGCTGTCCACATTATTTCAGTTTTTCTATACCTTTCTAGTACGCAGAAATTGAGTACATTTTCAAGCACCGCATACAAAAATAATAACTGGAAAACATACTACGTTAGTACCACTTTGCAATAGCCGAGCACGCTTTCCAGGCGCACGTTTTACCCGCGCAGATGCAAACTATACTCGATTGGTGGCGTGCCCGCCATTTTGTTAGATGCTATCCCTTTATTCTGCACGGAAGAATAGTTATCTATCCTATTTTTCTATTGCATCATGTTTCGACACATGCCATTGTTTTGATAAACGGTGTTTTAATAAACAAGTTAAAAATAATTGGATTTTAACGTAACTAGTGGAATTACCTAATAAAGTGTGAAAATAATTACTAATAAGACTTATTAGATACTGAAGTGTTAAATCAAACGGATATTTTATATGATTTTTTTATATATATACCGTATATTTTACAGAGAAGCGAATCTCAACGTTTCACTGAAGTCTTATTCAGCTCTTTGTCTTGTTAAATTAGCGCAATTAAAGATAGGCCTTGACAGTTTGTCCGTGATGTATACTATATTCAAGGTACGATAGTAAGCTAGTTTTTATGCTGTTATTCAACAATTAAAAGTTAGATTAAAATTCAATTTTTTATACCTCATTAAAATATTCAGAAGCCTAAGATTGTTAGTTCAATTGATTTTGCTAAATGGGTACTAGCCTAGTATAATTTCCGAACCGAATATTACCCGACGAGGTGGAAACTATACTCCAGTATCGCGCATAAATCGAGTATACTTTCATGACATACATTTTATTTTCGCGAAAGTGTACTGCGCTGGTACAGTATGGGTGCGTACTGGCACAGTATACTTTCAATAAACTTGACAGGTACAGCTCCTCTTTGTCTAACCTACGCAGCAGAAGATCGGGCAGCCTGGTCGTAGAAGACTTCTGTACGCACGACGTTCCTAATGGGATCCGAAAGGTCGTAAAAACACGGCATAGTGCCCCAGAAAACTCAAACCAAAAGATCGTGTACAAAAGGACCTTCTTGGGTTTTCCCAATCTTCTGATTAGTGTATTCCGGGATTGAACCTGCAATGGGATCCGAAAGGTAGTAAAAACACGGCATAGTGCTCCAGAAGGCACGAAAAGTTTTTTGAGGTTTTGTCACAATATATAACCTAGTAAGTCGTTGTCGCGTTGCAGGCGCTGGGCAGCGCCGCGTACGGAGCCTTCAGCCCGCTGTACGGCAACCAGGTGGGGTACTGGTTCCCCGGCGCGGCGGCCGCGCCCTACCAGCTGCCGCCCCCCGCGCCCGGCTTCCCGCTGGCGCCGCTGCAGGGCGTGCAGGGCTACTCCTACCAGGGCCAGTACGGCTACCAGTTCATGGGGTGAGTGGTATCCAACCTTCCAGCGGGCGGCCGCGCCCTACCAGCTGCCGCCCCCCGCGCCCGGCTTCCCGCTGGCGCCGCTGCAGGGCGTGCAGGGCTACTCCTACCAGGGCCAGTACGGCTACCAGTTCATGGGGTGAGTGGTATCCAACCTTCCAGCGGGCGGCCGCGCCCTACCAGCTGCCGCCCCCCGCGCCCGGATTCCCGCTGGCGCCGCTGCAGGGCGTGCAGGGCTACTCCTACCAGGGCCAGTACGGCTACCAGTTCATGGGGTGAGTGGTATCCAACCTTCCAGCGGGCGGCCGCGCCCTACCAGCTGCCGCCCCCCGCGCCCGGCTTCCCGCTGGCGCCGCTGCAGGGCGTGCAGGGCTACTCCTACCAGGGCCAGTACGGCTACCAGTTCATGGGGTGAGTGCTATCTAACCTTCAAGTGGGCGGCCGCGCCCTACCAGCTGCCGCCCCCCGCGCCCGGCTTCCCGCTGGCGCCGCTGCAGGGCGTGCAGGGCTACTCCTACCAGGGCCAGTACGGCTACCAGTTCATGGGGTGAGTGGTATCCAACCTTCCAGCGGGCGGCCGCGCCGCACTACCAGTTGCCGCCCACAGCGCCCGGCTTCCCGATGGCGCCGTGCCTGGGCCCGGCAGGGCTACTCCTACAAGGGCCAGTTAAGGCTACCAGTCATGGGGTGAGTGCTATCTAACCTTCAAGTGGCGCGGCCGCCGCCCTACCAGCTGCCGACCCCCGCGCCCGGCTTCCAGCTGGCGCCGCTGCAGGAGCGTGCCAGGGCTACTCTACAAGGCCAGTACGGCTACAGTTCATGGGAGTTGGTGGCTAATCAACCTCAAGTGGGCGGCCGCCCGCTCGCCCTACCCAGCTGCCGCCCCCCGCCGAGCCCTGTTCCCGCTGGCGCCCGTGCAGGCGTGCAGGGCTTTACTCCTACAAGGGCCAGTAGGATACCAGTTCATGGGGTGAGTGCTATTACACCTTCCAGCGGGCGGCCGCGCCCTACCAGCTGCCGCCCCCCGCGCCCGGCTTCCCGCTGGCGCCGCTGCAGGGCGTGCAGGGCTACTCCTACCAGGGCCAGTACGGCTACCAGTTCATGGGGTGAGTGGTATCCAACCTTCCAGCGGGCGGCCGCGCCCTACCAGTTGCCGCCCCCCGCGCCCGGCTTCCCGCTGGCGCCGCTGCAGGGCGTGCAGGGCTACTCCTACCAGGGCCAGTACGGCTACCAGTTCATGGGGTGAGTGCTATCTAACCTTCAAGTGGGCGGCCGCGCCCTACCAGCTGCCGCCCCCCGCGCCCGGCTTCCCGCTGGCGCCGCTGCAGGGCGTGCAGGGCTACTCCTACCAGGGCCAGTACGGCTACCAGTTCATGGGGTGAGTGGTATCCAACCTTCCAGCGGGCGGCCGCGCCCTACCAGTTGCCGCCCCCCGCGCCCGGCTTCCCGCTGGCGCCGCTGCAGGGCGTGCAGGGCTACTCCTACCAGGGCCAGTACGGCTACCAGTTCATGGGGTGAGTGCTATCTAACCTTCAAGTGGGCGGCCGCGCCCTACCAGCTGCCGCCCCCCGCGCCCGGCTTCCCGCTGGCGCCGCTGCAGGGCGTGCAGGGCTACTCCTACCAGGGCCAGTACGGCTACCAGTTCATGGGGTGAGTGCTATCTAACCTTCAAGTGGGCGGCCGCGCCCTACCAGCTGCCGCCCCCCGCGCCCGGCTTCCCGCATTCCAAAATTATGCTATAATTCTTATTATTTTTTAACGAAAATTTTATAAATCTTCTTGATCGTCGCCACGAGTCTGCTTGCAGAGTTTGAGCTCGATTGGATCACGGGAAAAGGGTTAAAAATCGATCCAAAGTTTTTGCGTCAAGCAAGCAAGCAGACGCCGCGAGTTAAAAGAAAGGAAGTAATTGAATGATTAATTTTGACCCATAAAAATGTAGTTTTAATTAAAAATCCTCTTATATGCGAGGTTCTCGATTTCCATTTCATTGCATCGGTTGTTATTTTATAGAACAACAACCTGCTTTTGTTCTGTAGCATTTTTAAATAAATTATGAAATTCTAAATCATCCGTGATTTAAATAATTTTAGAATAGTGCCAGAAAGTAGGTACCTTCCCGAACATCTGAAATTTTATTGTATTTTTCTGATTTATATGATTATGATTTTGAAGATGATGATGACGATGACGATGATGCTTTTTCAGAATGGGCGGTTGGAACGGCATGCCCAGTGCGCAGGCGCCTCCGCAGCTCCCCCCCGCCCTCCCCCAGCCCCCGGGAATGGTGGCCTACCCCGTGCAACAGTTCCAGGTGAGTCCCCACCGCACTACACTTCTGAACAACGCTCGCCCTGGAAAAGGCATACTCTCTGTCCTTCTCTTTCACTGACGTCACGTGCGCGATGGTGTAAGGCCAAATTTTAATTAACCGGTTGATGCATTAGTTCATTATATTAACGAGTCAATAATATTATATATCAGATAGTGAATAAGTCGACAATGCAATTAGTGAGAACAACGTCGTTGTTAAATTAGACTCTTCGGAGAGTTTTGGATAATGGGGCAAAAATATTAATTTTTTATCAAGGGAATAGGAAAATGCATTAATCTCCCAGTACACTTCTTTTGTAGTATACGAAAAGGCATTGCTTTTTCGCACAAAAGACTACGAAGTATTTTCGAACATTTGTTCTACAAACGATACTTATTCTAAACTCCTTCAAAGTAGTCTCCTTTTAGAAACTTCTCCCAGCGCTCCCGCCATTGTTGAAACCACTTGTGGAACTGAGTTCAATTGGGCCATCGCGTTCGGCATAATATCTTCTCTTAAAGTGCAATCTTCAGCGGCATTTTCTACTTTACCAGCATCCCGTGCGATTTCGAAACAGAGTTGCTTAGTATGATGCAACAATCCTGCTTGATCTAAATCCACACTTGGTCAATTATATATACGGTTTACCGCGACTCGGTTCGATATCCAATCGCACTGGTAGTGCCCGCTCAGCACTTCTGGTTTCGGCTTATCTTCCCAGAGGATTTCGGCTTAGCTTTCCCAATCGACTCCACGCATCGCGAATTACGTCCGCAGTGTCCTTCGTGGGAACGATAATTCGCACAGGACGTGCAATGTGCTGCTAAATCAGTGGCGTATTGGAAAAAGAACAGAGTGTCTCCTTGTGTTGTTTAAACAACTTCTTGCGTTATTTTACTCCTTTTTATTCGTACAACTTGTCTTGCTTTCAGATCTTCTCTTTGAGAAGCAAAAAAGGCCTACACATGTACATTTTGACCAATCTTTCATTTCAGAAGCCGCGGAACACATTCTCCAAGCACTTGAAAAACACAAACAGCAAGACAGATTGTTAGTTAACTTAATAAAAACCACTACCAGATTTTAGGTCTACCGGTTTCGAGTTGTACCCGTCTTTTTGTCAAGACCAATACTATCCTACTATATTCACAACACTATACACTTCAACCATAATATTGTTAAACTTTCACCAAAATTGATCACATGCGTGTTAATCTTGTCAGAGACAAGCATGCACTACTAGCCCACAGATCATTCAGGAATCTAACGAAAGAGAGTGAGAGGGGGCGGGGTCTAAAGTGGGTGTTACCCCATCTTTTGTGTTAAATTAAACAATACATGGAAAATTAATTTGGTTATTAATTAGAGGTGCTCTATTATTCACCGCCTCCCTAATGTAAAAAATTTCTAAATTATTCAATTTTAAGCCTTTATAGTTAGTATTTAATATTTTCACCTATATTTTAACACCCACTTTAGACCCCGCCTCCTCTCACTCTCTTTCGTTAGATTCCTGAATGTTCTGTAGGCTAGTAGTGCATGCTAGTCTCTGACAAGATTAACATGCATGTGATCAATATTGGTGAAAGATTAACAATACTATGGTTGGGGTGCATAGTGTTGTGAATATAGTAGTGTAGTGTTGGTCCTGACGAAGAGTCAGGTACGTCTCGAAACCAGGAGACCTAAAATCCGGTAGTGGTTTTTACTAAGTTAACTAACAATCAGTTATAATGTCTAACCACAAAGTTAATGCTTTAAATATTAATAATACAAACAGTAGGAACTTATGCATCAACCGAAACTTAGATTTGATGGCTTTTTAGAGACCATCACCACCATTTTTTAGTTGAGTCTTGACGTGCCGATGTTGGTCTTGTTCCCTGAGATTACTATCCTCTTGAACACGAACTTCCTTCAGCGTCAGACGAAGAGTGTTCACATCTGCGATGTCATCTGCGTAACAAAAAATAGGTCACACTTCACAGGTGGAACCAATGATTATGTGAATTTTTTTTCACGTTCCTCGAAATCTTCCATCCCAAACCAATCGACCATTAATTTACTGTGAGCTGAATGCAACAATTTAAAATATAAATAACGAGACCAAAAAAAATCAGCGTGTTTCAAATCACCAATACATTTGTGTTGTATTTTTTGTTAATTTACTATTTGTGGCCTGCAAACTATAAGACTGGTTTGACAAGATGTTTTCTATCGTTGATTTGGTCTTCAGTATTCTTCACGATATGTATTTACATTAAAACGACATAAATCAACTTCAATTATTTTTTTGGAGCCACTCTGACACATTCTAAAAATAATGCGATTTTGGTGATCGTACCAAAACTTACAAAAATAGACGGAAGGGATTTATTTATGCCCATGGCTTAATGAACTTACATTTGCGACTTTTGCATTTTTAGATAAAATAGTCGCAGAACTACGTAGTCTAATTAATACAACATGTTTAGTGAAGGGATTTATGTATATACATATTATGGTGCAAAATCGCTTTTCAACACCCATCAGTTGTGCAGTAATGGCACATAAATTAATAGGCACATCTGTAGTTTCGGACCTATTTAATTAATGTCGAAGCGATATTCATGCTATCGCGCAAAATGCGGCCCTCGTAGCCCAGTGGGCATGGCACTGGCTTCTCACACTGACGGTTCCGGGTTCGATTCCCGGTGAAGTCACAATTAATCTGTGTGATATACGCTTCTGTAATTGGGCCTCTTGGCCTGTTGAAGCGAAAAAAAATAGAAAAAAACAATCATTGCGATCTGATGTTTTGTCTAAAATATACCTTAGTTTATGATGAATATTATACACATATTGTTTTGAATTTGGTAGAAATCAAATATTTTCATACATAAATGCTAATTTCTTCATAAAATTTTAAATAAAAGCCATTATTTTCGCCATAATGTTAGAAATGTTGACATTTGATAGATGTGTTGACTTTTCTCGATTTTTGAGTACCGTTTGAGGTAGCGATCACCAGATTAGCAATATCGCTATTTTAAGAAATGATCGGAATATTTAATTCTCATACAAAATTTCTCGTATTTTGAAATACAATCTTTGTTTTCAATGAATTTGAATTTATTATTAATATTTGAAGCATAAACTTTGTGGTTAGATAATACAACATAGTGTTGGTTAAATTAGTATAAACCACTACCAGATTTTAGGTCTAACGGTTTCGAGACGTACCCGTCTCTTCTCAGGACCAATACTACACTACTATGTTCACAACACTATACACCACAAACATAGTACTGTTAACCTTTCACCTATATTTATCACATGCGTGTTAAACTTGTCAAAGAATAGCATGCACTAACTTGACTATAGAACGATTAGGATTTTACTCCGTCTCACGGTGAAAGGTTAACAGTACTATGGTTGTGGTGTATAGCGTTGTGAACATAGTGTTGGTCCTGACGAAAAGATGGGTACGTCTCGAAACCGGTAGACCTAAAATGTAGCAGTGGTTTATACTAATTTAACTAACACTCTGTTATAAATTTCACATTCTTCAAATAAAACGATTGTTGCGTTTAGCAGGTTGGCCGCCTCGTATATGTCATTTTGAAAAATAGTTTAAATTTATTTTTACCCTCATGCAGTTCCAAAAAAAAAATTAACATGGACCCAATGTATTGAACAATTTTGAAGCTCTTGTTGAACCAGCTATTTTTTTATTTTCATTCAAATTTACCCCGGATTCTGCTAACAGCAAACAAAGGTATAAAAAGTAATTTTTTCAAAAAATTTTTTTTCGCTCTTTACCACAGACAAAAATTTATCCGTCGAATGATTTCAATTCGCCGAATACACCCACATCTTTCATAATTAAATTTTACACAGCTATGTGTCATTTAAAAACATTTAATTAATAAAATATTTTAGATGTATTTAAAAAAAATTCTCTGGACAAAAGTGACAAAATAGTTTTCAACCACGTGGACCTTTGGCATAAGATAACTCCGATCGAATCTTATCTTCACTAAGCTTGCCATACATTACCATAGCAAAAATTTCGGGGGAGTTTTCTTCATTTACGGAGATAAGCGACATTAAAAATTGCATTTTTTCTCAATATTTCTGGCTTATCGATTTTCCTAATTTCGAGTGTAATATAACGAAATTTTAATATTCTATACAAGTTACTTTAGTGATTTAGTGATAGTCCAAAGTTTTACAGAAAACGAATCATAAATAGTGAAAAAAATTCGTGCCTATACTCATGTACACGCGGTAGAAGTAATACTTTAAAAATGAAATAAAGAAATATTATGATGACGCTCAAAGTATTGAGTTGTAAAAATCTACACTAGTCATTGTCGATTATTTTATGAAGTTTCATGAACAGAATTAAAACTTATACTTGCAGAAATGTAACATCGAATATTTAAAATAATTGATTTCTTAAATTAATGGTTCGCGCCTTAGATAAGCCCTGCTCTTGATGTGTATTTTTGACGGGCTAGAGACAATCGGCGGTGGCTATGTCATGCAGTTGCCGCATTGCTGTCCGTGCTTCCGAGGCTCGAGTCTCTCTCCAGCCGCGAATTCGAACGAAATTATTATATTAAGATATTACTGAACACTAATTTGAAGTGCATTTCGTGGTCTCGCATTTTCGCTACATGCTGCTTCCCGTTACACGCATTCGCGCTACGATGAAGACTCCTTCAAATTTTTCGCTTATACTTTACGTGACTTGCAATTTTTATATAAATTAATTTGTTGAATCAAATTCTTCACATTTAAATGTGAGAGCACTTTTGTCCGGATGGTATTAAACAAATTATTTAATTTTTATAAATAACTCATTTAAAATGTCGTTAAAACATTAAAATCGACAGATTCTCTAATAGAATTTTAATTTTAACTTATTACTTGGTAGAAAAGGTAAATAATTATATGCATGCGATTTTTTTGTCTTTTTTAAAACATATTCTTTTGTTTTCCTTCTGCATTTTTAGAAAAAATCTCATCTCTTTATGTCTTTGCATTTGTCTAACTAATCTTCTTGTATTCATATTGTTTTTCTCTCTTACTTGTATCCATATCATATGTTAGTTTTTTTGAAAATATTTTTTCGCATTTCTATTTTCATATAGTTTTTTTTTTCGACTTTTTGAAAATGATGAAATGAAACTATATTTAATGTTGTAGTCAGTAGGTGTGCGTGTATGTGTGTGTGTGTGTGTGTGTGTTATGTATATTAGAAAAAAAACTACATTTGGTAAGTGAAACGACAGTACCTACTTTCAAAAATAATGCAATGATTATGAAAATTTTATTTTTGAATAAAGGTTCTATTCCGTCAAGAACATACACACATTATCAAATTCTTCAAATTTCTATTTATAGTTAATTAATCTATATATATAAATAAACCTTAATTAATTAATCGTCCATTTGTGGACTAAATCCAGTAATTTTATTTTCAGAACTAACATTCATATAAAATATTGTTAAAAATATAATATACCGGTGTTAAAAATTGAAAGTATTGATTTTCACGCGTATTCTATTAGATATGTAATAATTAGAAACATTATCAATACAGGAATATTATATAATATAAAATATATAGGTATCATTGCCAGTTGCGAAATCTATGTATACTAACTTGTAAATGAGAAAAAATAACAACAGATGTCTCTAGAAGAGGCCAATGCAATATATAAAATGTTCTCGATTCGAACTATGTGTAGAACTTTCAAAAATTTGATAATGTGTGGATATTCTTACAATGGAATTGGTGAAAGTTGCATTGTGTAGAGTGATCACTTTAGCTAGCTCATGTAGGTTGTAAGCCCTGGATCATCGTTAAAAGACGTTTCTCATATAGCATCTTCTCTGTGAGACTTTTGTATTTAATCTTAATCGAAAAAAGAAATATTTTAGATCCTAGTTTCAAGCACTAAATAATATTATTATTAATTAGTCATTGGTGCAATTTATATAGATCTTCTTCTTTTATTAGATCCTTGATCTGTATTGACAGTTCAGTCCTGGTCTTGTGACGAGGACGTCCAGCTCTCTCTCCATTTCTAGTGGTCTCCCTGAGTCTCGTCTGCTCCATTCTCTCGACATGGTCCCTCCAGAAACGCCTTCTCTGCCTGCTCCATCGTACAATGTCTTGTGTGTCGCAGGTTCTGCGGATTTCCGCATTGGGTACTCTGTCTCTGAGGGTCTTGCCCACAATGGGTCTTAGGGTCTTCATCTGGGAAGTTCTGAGAGGATATTTAGTTCTCACCGCTGTTGTAAATTCAAAAGTAACAAATACGAAGCCCTTTCTCCCTCAAATTACAGCGTTGCAAGTGCATTACGAATCATAACGTCACAACAGACAAATTGTGTCTTACAAATACTTCAATAAATAGGTTTTTGTTCCGATGACCGATTTCGACCTACAAATGCAATTAAACGTAGCTTTATTATTCAAAGTTATTAAATCCCTTATTTAACTTATTATTTTTCTTTACGGACGTTTACCATCATCTGACTGACTAAACCACTGCCTTATGCAAGATTTCCCTGCATAGTAAGACAAAATTACGAAAATAACATAAAATAATAAAAATACAATAATAAAAAATTAAATTATGTAATTTCGTTAAATGTTCGAGACATTCATTATAAATGTGGACGAGGATCACAAAGTGGTAGGCCTACCCCTCCCGAAAAACGGCATAATTCTTAGTTAGTTTGTTAGTTAAATAGTTATTTAGGGAGGCATCGTTGGTTCGCGGAGCAAAAGAATTATAACAATTTCGTTTTATGTTTATTTCTCACCCTAGAGATGCTCCGTGAGCAAGTGAAGATGTACAAGTGGAATAACAAAGTAACTATGTGGGCGCACGGCGGAGATCCACCCGATCCAATGCGGATACCCGACTGCTTCCTTTATTCGTGTACCAGCCCGTAATATACAGAAAACATTAATAACTTCGCAGGACTATATTCTTGCCTTGATTATGAGTCGAAAATGTTCAAGCTACTATGCCATAATATCAATAGTAAAGGAGATATGCGACATCTAAGTTTTTTTTTTCAATATTTCTGCCTTATTTTTTGCAAAACGTTGGATTATCATTACAGTAACTTATATCGAATATGAAAAATTCATTCCCTTTAACACAAGTCAAATAAAAAAATAAAAACCTTCGAATTCCAATTGCAAAACATTCCGTTTGGAATTTTTCGGGGTTTTTATCATTTTATTTAACTTGTATTGAAACGAATGATTTTTTGGTAATCGATATGAGTTATTGTAATGATAGTCTAACGTTTTACAAAAAATAAGTCAGAAATATTGAAAAAAAAAATGCAAACTTTGATGTCGCATATCTCCTTAACTATTGATATTAGGTCATGATAGCTTGAACATTTTCGGCTTATAATCAAGGCAGGAGTATAGTCCTGCAAGGTTATTAATGTTTTCCAAATAACCCTGTATACGCCGTCTGAGGCCTCTGACGAGGCATCGACTGTGATTGGAGTTTTGCGTCCACTGAACGCAAAAACTTCTACATGACCCCCATACGTGAAAAAATGGCGCAATTATTTTGTCGATTCTTTCGTGTAACCCATATCACAGGCCCATAAAAAATCTCAGAGAAAAACAACGACAAATCTGCTTCATGTGACTAAAATTTCCTTCTTTTTTGACAGCTGTCAGACGAGGAATGGCTGGCGCCGGGCCTGCTGGTGTGAGGCCCCCCGCACCCCGCGCGCCAACCAATCGCAGCGCTGCCACTCTGCCACGTGACGTCCGCGCAGCCAATAGCGAGCGGCCTGCGCCGCTGAAGCAGCGCAGTGGAAAAATTACTCGAATTCAAACTCGTGTTCTCGAACGTGTGGAATGTTTTTTAAAAGCTTAAAGCTAACTGGATGAGAGGAAAAAAATGCTATTGCAGAAATATCATTAAGTAGGTTTAAATTAGCTGTAAATGGTATTTTCAGAAAATGCTCGTCGGCAAAAACACATTCGATATTTAAAAAAATATGATTTTGATAATATTTTTAAAATATTATTTTTAATCTATTTTATTTTCTGCGATATGCCCCTTTTTATTTCAAAATTATTCTCCATTTTTTTAAATAATTCAGACAAAAATATTTATCTTTCTACACAAAAATTATGAAATCTGGTTTTGAAATGGATAAAAAATTAATAATATAAAAACAAATTTTAGTGCTGTTGAATTTTCACATGATTCAGTGTAATTCTACAAGCTTACATACTAAATATTGTGTAAAAAATAACTTAATGTTATTTGCAGTGGCGTGCACTCAGGGGTGAACTTAGATTGTGCTGTCAATAACTGTGATGTATATCATGCATGCAACGATTATAGAAACGGATTGCATTCACACGAACTGGAGGCATTTTGTTGCAAAGATTATACCTCCCAATGCATGGTGCATTTAGAGACATCGCCTGATGTACCAGGTACCGCTTTCAGTGAAATTTTCTATTAAAAAAATCTTACGTGTCTCAGATACGTGTATGATACCATCCCTGCATAGAATATATTATTGTGGCATACCATACCAAGATAGAGATGTATTAATGTCTATTTTTCAAGCTAAGATGGTATTATTTTGTTTTATGGAAATGTTTTATCAAAATTTCTTTCTACAAAATTATAAAATACCCCTAAACACGTTATTCTAAAGTGCAAAACCGCCACATATAAAACGCAGCAAATTTTACAAAGGAAAACTCATACAAAATATTTTGTGAAAAAAATTTAACACACGGGAATATTCGTCAAATATGTGCGCCAATATATATGAATATGCGCCACTGTTTGTTTTTTTTTGTAAAAAAACAATACCTATAAAAAAGGTTCAATCTAATATATTAATAAAATCAGCAGATATCCGTTTCGATTGAATTAAATATTAAAATCGATTGTTATGTGTTTAATTTTACAAAAAAAACGGGACAAAACACTTGGTTTTTGATTCTACTGGTTTCTCTTGAGAAAGAAATATGAAATAAAAAAAGAAACAGTGTTTTACCATCAATATAAAAATTAAAATACGTTTGTGCTGGAACAGAATTATTGGAATCACTCCAAATTATATAGTATTTATGAAAACTCTCAAAATCCTAATTCAATACCGTTGTATTAATTTTTTTATTTAAAATATGACAGAGACCTGAAAGGTTTATGGATAAAATTTTACATATATCAATATAATAATATAGCAAGGACACAAAATCATTTGTTATATTTGGCCGAGTTTTAGTATTGTCACTTCTATTTTGAAGTTGTCAGTACTCAATTGTTTGGTATGTTGTGGTAGGTCTGTATTGGTTCTATAATTTTAATCCGTTACAAATTAGTCATGAATGTTCTGTTTTTGTTTTGGCTTGAGTTGTATCTTTTCATTGCAAGCGTAACATTTATATATTAGGTCCTTACATATGAAATTGGCGTTTAGTATGGGAGGAACATAAAGCCGATTTTTTTTATTATAATATATTTATTTAATCAAAGTATGTACCATTGCTATCTATGCGCTTTTGCCATCTCATAGGTAGTTCATCGATCCCTTTACTAAAAAAACCATTCGGACGGGAATCAATAAAATCTTTGAAGGCGGTTTGGACTGCCCCATCGGAGTTGATTTTTTCCTTTGCAAGAAGTTATCCAAATTTCGAAAAAAATTGTAATCTGTTGGGGCAAGGTCCGGAGAGTACGGTGGATGTCTTAGACATTCCAATTGAAGCTCCTCTAATTTGGTAGCCGTCTGTTGTGCAGTGTGTGGTCTAGCGTTATCATGAAGCAGCAGTGGCCTAGAGCGATTAACCAGCCTCGGTTGTTTAGCAGCTAGCTTTTCCATCATGGTTTGCAGTTGCTGACAATAGACATCTGCCGTAATCGTCTGGCCAGATTTAAGAAAGCTGTAGTGAACGACACCAGCACTAGTCCACCAAACGCTCACAAGTAACTTTTTTGGAGTCAATTTTCGCTTGGGGCATGGTTTGGCTGTTTCGGCAGGGTTCAGCCATTGCGATGAGCGCTTCCGATTATCGTACAGGATCCACTTTTCATCACAGGTAATGATTCGATTTAAAATCCCTTCATTATTGTGCCGGTTGAGTAATGCAACGCAGCAGTCAACGCGCGTTTGTTGATTTGCTTCACTCAATTCGTGAGGTACCCACCTTTCAAGCTTTTTCACCTTACCAGTTTTTCATTTTGTAAACTGAGTGACGCAAAGAAAAAAACAATTGAGGAAAAAACAAATGAATTATAATTTTCAAAACACAAATACATGAGCAAATAGCTGTATAAATTTAGATTTGGAATTTCTAACCAAAGAGAAGATATTTGAGATCAAATTTGCCAGTACGGCAAAACGCCAATTTCATATGTAAGGACCTAATATTTGTTTTTTATTACATAAAAATCATTACTAAAAACGGGTGTACTACGGCCAACGGCTGTATATTGTTAAAAAAAATCAATTTGAATTGCAATAATTGCCAGATTGATATAGTAATAATTCCCTATTAAGACGAATAGCGAATTAACTCATTTAAACTAGAGGAATCATAAACCATGTTTTTATTTCAATATATATAATTATTTTTTGAACATTATAACGAAACTAAAATCTTGTGCAAATTGGCAATGTATCAATTGGATAGGATACAGGTTCTTCTTTTCAAAATAATTTACTTTTGTATTTTAGTGCGTTCTAATTTTTTTTGAGAATGCAATTGCATATATGCCAGCCCGAATAGCTTACCATGAGTTGTACGCCAATGAGTTTTTAATTTTTTAAATATTTTCGAATGAATTTAGTACTAATGATTTGTGCGTGTTTTATATATATACATATAGAATACATAAAAATATAAAATATATATATATAATATGATATATATTGTAGCCTTTAATTGTAAAATATTATATAAAATGGTAAAGAAGGTTGTGTTACACAATTATCTAGCATAAAAAATCATGATTATGAATAAATTATAACTAATATATACATACATATACATATAAACATAAATATTTACCGCATTAGTACTTAAATATACTAAGGAGTAACATTAAAACTATAATTATATCAATTATGACTAATTTATAACAAATATTACACAACTATAATTATTAGATAGAAAAAAATGATTAGAATAATATAAAATTATCAAAGTTATATTAAAATTGCTAATTATTAATATTTCCATAAATGGCTTGACAGCTGACGTTGACAACATTATAATCGTCAATTAATTATATAAGGTATAATTATTTTGGGCCTGAAATAATTGATATCTCTAAAATAAAATATATATGATGCACGCTTTTGACCGCGCGTATAAGATCGCATTGACACCTTAAAAAAATTTTACTCTAGTTATCTCAGAATGTGAAACGAAAAAGTGACCAAATAGCTCACTAACCATGGTGACTGCTTACTTTATTCAGTACGTATAAATTTCAAACTTATGACGCTTAAAAAAATTATAATATGCATTTTCACATCTCTGTACCTAAGAATTGCATTATGCTTAGCAATCTGAAAATATTATCTTCTTTTCCCACTTCCCAGCGAAATGCACTCGATCGATTTTATATTTTATTTTACACAGGGTGTAACAGAGCTAGTCCACAATACTTATCTGGTAGATTTATATCTAAATTGTGTGTCCAAAATGACAAGCGACATCAAAGTTTGCATTTTTTTCAAAATTCCTGACAAATCTCATCTAAAACATTCGACTATCATTAAAGTAACTAATATTGAATACTACAAATTCAAATAAAATGATTTAAGCCCCACAGAAAAATTTTGTGTCAAACTTCAACATTCGATGTAAATTTTCCGTCAGATCGATTTGAATTGCAACGTTATCGTAAAGTAATAAATGCCTTCTACTTGGCTGACTTTCCTGAAAAAAAAATGCAGGTATCTATGGTTCTAGGTTAAGTTATACAATTCTAGTGCATTTTTTGCCAGCTTAATTGGCCGAAATTCAACAAAATTTGTTACTCGGTTTTTTATATTCAATGTACACCGTGCGTTGGAATTTGTAATGTCTTTATAAGTTGAACTGATTTTTAAACATTCCCCTGTTCTTAGGATAATAATATCGCTGTACTGTTTTAACAAACACGTCTTGACCGCTATTGTATAAAATTGTACACTTCGTCGATTTTGACGTCGTGACATTTCACAGATGTCGTGACATTATTCATATAAACATTACGCATACATAAATATGGTCTCCCACGCATTAGAGCTATATTGTCATTCCGAGAATAGTGAGAATAGTGTGCTAAACCTATTTTCATCATCATCATCACTCTTGGCTCCACAACCCCTGGTGGGTCGTGGCCTCCTCAAGAGCTAGACCTATTTTATCGACATATAAACGTCAAAAAAGTATATTCGCAAAAAAAATGATAGAGTGGTCAATATGTGGAACAGTTTGCCTGAGGGCGTTGTGTCTGCAGCCAGTGTCAACCAGTTTAAGAATAGGCTGGATATTCAAATGAGAGACAGTGATATGGGCCTATCAGCTTAAGCTGCCTGCCCATTACCAATAATAATAATAATAATAATAAAAATTTATACGCGACAGATGCGAAGAGTAAAAATTGTTTTAAATCATCATCCGGTGTCAATGGCGTATTTGACGGCGGACAAAGCTGCAACTGTGTCATTCGAATTGCAAAATGGCGAGATGACATTTGAAATACAAAATGGCGAGGTGACATTTGCATCACAGAATGGCCGCCGCGTCAAACGGGTGTCGAGTGGACGCCCCTATGTTTAGATAGCCCAATGTAGTCGATGCTTTGCTTAGAGTTTAGCCGCTTGACGCTAACATTAGACATAACGCTGTAGGTTAGGTTGAAAAATAAATTTAACAATGTAATTGTATAATGAATACTGTGTAATATATAAAAAAAATACTCTAAAAACGAAACACCACTTTTCTGTATGTGACTAGATAATGTTATGTCTTTGTTTTTATATGACAAACGGGAGAGGAAAACGTAAATTGATTCATTCTGAAAGATCAAATAGTCTTGTTGTAATTTCGCTCAGGTTAACGTATTTTTTAAATATTGCATACTTTAGGTACGTGGCATTCTGATATATTATTATTAGTTTACTTTATCTGAAGAATCGTGTCTACGATACATTTTATCAACTTTGACGTCATGACATTTGACAGATGTCATGACATTTCTCATGGAATCTTTGTGCGTAGCATATAAATAAGTGTCGCGTCTTTTTTGTGAGAAAAATATAAAAAAAGAACTTAAAACAAGAGTCAATGTCTCCCCTTCGAAACTAGATATATTGACATTTGGCAATTTTTTTATATTTTTATCTATTTATTGTGAACTTAAATACATACATATAAAGGAATGAGCCACACACCTCACTAGGATGAATCTGTATCGAGATTAGCAGCTTTTAGGCAACAATTTTGTAATTGTTTAGCAAATTTGTTAATGAATCATGTACATCTTATTAAATACAAAAGCAGATAAAAGTCCTAAGTAAATAAAAGTAAAAGAACAGATGTCCTGACATTTCTGACAATACATAAATATGTATGTCCCATCTATTTATCTAAAATATTAAATTACATCATAACTCATCTTATTCTTCAACTTCAGGCTTCATCTCTCCCCCGCTGGATATAGGCCTCTTCTATACCCTTCCATCCTTTCTTGTTGTTCGCTATTTGTAGCCATTTCTTCACCTTCACAGCGACCATATTTCTTCGGCCCATCTCGTTTGAGGTCTTCCAGCGCCTCTTTTATTCTCCCAAGGTCTCCACTTCAGAACTCTGGGAGGCCATCTTGTAGCATCCTGCCTCGCAACATGCCCTGCCTTCTCTTAGGGATACGCCAAGCATGGATCTCTTCATGGATCGTTGCGTGTGTTTGAGCTTTTCTACGCTTTTCTTTGTAAGGGCCATCGTCTCCATTCCATATGTCGTCATAGGCAGTATGATTCCAACATCTCTCATTATACGTCCAAGATACTCCAGCTTTCTTATCTTGATAGCAGCATTTCTCGGTCTTTTTCTATACGCCGGAGGACTTCATCATTCGCAACTGTATCCACCCAGGAAACTTTCAATATACTTCTATAGATCCACGTCTCAAAAGCCTCGACTTTGCGGATTAGTTCATGATTCAGTGTCCATGCCTCCCCTTTTTAGATAAGACTAAAGAAATGTTTAAAATTCGATTACTTCTTTTTCAATACAGACTTTGTGTAAACTCTTTCTTATCTTTCCCTATCTTGTGCAGTTCTAGTTTTTGCATTGTCAGAACTTCTCTTCATGTCTGTGTGCACAGAAGCCTAGAATAGCTAACAGCGCTCCATAATGTAAAAGAAATTAATATTTGCGTTAATTTGCAACTTTTTAGAAAGATGCGTGAGCTTGATTTTGCTGCAGTGAGGCGTGGTTTAGCTGCGGAGGATTGAACGCCACAAGGCGTTAATATCTTCCGAACTACAGTGTATTTCCTTGGCAGTCACATAATTCTCGTGAACCATCCAAGCTGTCAAAAGAAAAATAATCATTACCTTTTTCATAATTCTGCGTGGCAATATCCTTTAATGAAGATTTTGAACTCCATTATGAAGATTATCCTTATTTAACAAATTATGTAGTCAAATTTTGCTAAAAAATGTACATTGTCGATATCAATTAATATATCCATATTTTCTTTGGTTTACAAGGGAAAAGTTCTCACCTTTCACGCAGGTACGACATTTACCTGATTCCTGCGGCCAGGGCCGGACCAGGTTTGATTTTCACACATTCATTTTTTAATTGATAAAAAATTGTAGGTGATGTTATTTTTGTCTGTCAATTTTTCTTCAATTTGCGTTTTTCTCTCCCAAAATTAAATTAAGTTTTCGGTTTAAATAGATATTTATAATTAGTTATTTTACACGAATTAGGTATATTTTAAAATTATTTCCACATCAATATGACAATCCAGCTACAATCAGAAAAAACTCACACTTTTATGTTTTTTGAAGTTATACATGTTTGGGCGGGTTTTGGGCGAAATGACATAAAGCAGAGATCCGTAATCTGCGGATTTCTCTTTAGTTGTCAGTTTTTGCGGCTGGTTCGTTGTAATTTAGCGGGGAGCGATGCGGCGTTTGTTCTACACACGCCAAGGGAGTATAACTTCTGACGCGCGTACGTAAATGTACACGAATACATTTATTTTACATTTTCAAAATTTTATTTAAATTAAATTCGGACGAAATTACTCTGTGATTGCTTTCCGATTTGCCAATTATTTATTAAAAAAAGTTAAAGCGTCGCCTCTTTGTGAAACTGTGGCTTAATTTATTTATTTTTTTGTAAATTTGCCAACGCTCGTAGAAATTTTTACACTTGTCGAAGATTGATGAAAATCTTGAATATTTTTTGTATTTCGAACTTTTTAAAATTTATTGTGATAATTTTAAGAGCGGTCCAACGATAATTTTAAATGCTCCGTATTGATTGTCGGTTAGGTTCAGTGTTGTGCTAGACTCGGTGTTGTAGGTTCGATGTGTAAAAAAATTGCTATACATAACAATCGCACCCAATCGAGTGAAATCTATTTATCAAGAGGTAGTGAAGTTTCCATTAGTTGAAAAAAAAAAGACATTTAGAAGACGCGAGGGTGGGACGCCATTAGAAAACAGATTAGAACAAAATGAATGATGAAGACATTTTTATCAAAAACATCCGTTTCACACGATTGTATTTCAACCACAAATCTTGTAACAGACGTACTACAGATGGCAATACAATAATCATTCATTAGATTTACAAAATCAGTTTAAGCATTCAAAAAAAAATTGAAACATAGACATTGTACACGCTGGTGACATCTGTCGGTTTGTTTTGTTTTAAAAATGACGTTTGAGATATGAGGTTAAGTTTGAAAATATGAATTTTATATATAAATTATTAAAAAAGGTCAGTTTCCTTCCTCAGTACCTAACGCTAAACTAAACTTTGTACTACATGCACGTTGAGTTATTCCGTAACTATTATAGTTTAGCGAGGAGCAGTCCCTGAGGGTCTTAACTTTATATCATGTTTTTTTTCAAAAATGCATTTTAAGATTTTCATTTTTATTCCATATATTTTTAAAACAAAATAATATATGACTTTAAAAAAAGGAAAAAATATATATCTGATTATTTATAATGTACGTAGCTCAGCTAGGCAATCATTATTCTAGTAATATAAACTTTAAGATCTGTTTTTGGAAAAATCCAATAATATGGTCTTCGTTTCAGATCCTTCTGAAAATAAGTATCTATAAGTCCTAATTTCAAAATGAAACAGAATCGACGCTCAAATAAATCAAATTACAGAAAATATTTAAAGTTTCCAAAATTACACCATAAATTGCACCATGTGTCAAGATCCATAGAAAACAGATATAGCTACTAAAAGCAAAATGTAAACCACAAACAATAAAAAATATTATGCTATAACAATTACAAAAAGTACCTACGTTCAGTATTTATCATATTTCGACTGTCTATGATTCACGTAGACATTTGTTATTGTCTATAAATAAAATTGTCTTCATGTAAATCTTGTCTATGTTTTATACTTCACAAATGTCAAAATGTGCAATTGTTGAATACTCAAAGTGTAATATTTTCTTTAATACTTATTTGATTGTTAATTCTGTTTTATTTTAAAATCAAGATACAACAATACCTCTTCTTCTTCTTCCTTGCACTGTCCCGACTCATTGTCTAGGCAGGCTCTTCTCGTTCTCAGGCTGTGTCTTCTTCTGTTCTGGGTGTCGCTTTCATCCAGGCCGTTTCTCTCTAATTTTTTGGAGCATTGAGTCACCCAGGAGTTCTTTGGTGTTCCATTGGATGACTGTCGATGTAGCTCCAGAGACATTGCCTGCTTCACCGTGTGGTCTGGTGGTCTCCCTCTTATGTGGCCATACCATCTCAGCTTTCTGTCTGAGCTCTTCCTCCAGCTTACTGTTTATGTCCGTGACAACCAGGCTACCACGAACGCGTGAACTTTTTTTAATCTTATCTTTTAATGTTACAAGATACAACCATATCGAAGATACTTACTTTCAGAAGGATATGTTCTTCTTGGATTCGTGTATTTCTCTAAAAAAAATGTCCTTTACATTTTTTGAGTAAATGATCAAAGAACGTAAATTGTGATTAGCACAATTTTTTTTTAATTTAAAACCAATTTTGGAAAAATATTTTGGAAAAGTAAACTAATCCGTGTGCTTCTCACACTACTTAATTTCAGTCCCATCAACAAGTATATTATAACTGCTATTTTTCATATTGATTGCATCTTACAAAAGTATAACAAAACTCAAATATATGTATTGTAAAGAGTGAAGTTGCTCTCAATAAATTATGCGTTTGACTGGGTGTTTTTGAAAAAAATGTCTTCGCCCTATAATATATGTTACAGATGAAGTGTTAAATTTCGATAATTTACCGGTAAATGTATGCACTAATTACTATTTTCGGTAATAGTAGACGTTTACCTACAATATAGAAGGTTATTTCAAAATCTGCCATCATGCCTATTCGCAAATTTTGTTTTGGCTGTCCAGAAAACCTGCATTTTGATACTTATTCAATTGTTCCATTCGCCCACTGATATTACTGTCAACGAATTAATGTAACGCACACCTACCAGTTAAATCATATATTATCAAGTGAAAGTATAGGTACCTACATGAAATACAACAAGGTATACTGTAACTAAAACTCATAGTTAGTGCATACATCTAATATGTACGTATACATTATCGAAATTTTCTCTTTGTCTGTGACATACATAATTTTGACTTTATAGTAAACGAAATTTAAATAGTTTGTCAGTGAAGCTTTCTAGATGAGTCAAACTGACTCTGTGTATAAAATGCATAACTTGGTTATATCTTAATCAGTGATTAACTAATTGATGGATAACAATTTAATAAACGTGATTAGGGCTTGGAATGGAAAATTTAATGTACAAAAAGTATATATAAATGCTATTGTTAATATCCATTGCATCGGTTGTCGGCCGACATCTCTTGCTTCTTGTCTGAAACAATGACACTTCCAAAACATTTGAAAGCAGCGCCGATCAATTGCGTCAATAGACTAGAGTTCCATAAAATTTAAAATATGTATGAACTTAAAAAAAGAAGGAGAGTAGTGTCTCCGTCACCGGATCAAGCAGACCTCAATAATAATAATTAATTTGTTTAGTTTTACAACATCGTTTTTGTAGGGAGATGATTCACGCTGATCCAGCAAGACTTCGGTGTCGTGCATACTTGACCCAAATCAGTTTCGCAATATTGTCTTCTAAACAAAAATAATTGTTGGGTCCAGCAGTATGGTGCTGTCAGGATAATACTGCTGAGTCGGATCAAACGAGTAGATCAGCGAAGAGGGACCACCACACATACAAAAACGTTTTATGAGCAATATCAGCACCAGGCGCGTGCAGTGGAAACAATGAAGCGTGACTTTTTTGTACACGTATATTTTGGAAAAAAAATATATTTAGGCTACATATTTTTATGATATATCAAAATATGAATGCTATGATAACAACTGTGATGGAAATATTACGTAATATATGTTGTATTCCGATTCTTTTTTCAAATTATTGGTTACGTAAAAGTCATGTTGCGATGTTTCCACTGCACGCCCCTGATCGGCACTATACTTTCGCCACACAATTCGACATTTATGATAAAGTGATCATCCTCCCCGCGCTACTTAAACTCATATGAGTGCAAGCGGCGCGGGAGGAACCCATACAAAACCGCTTCACTGTCATCAATAGTAAACAATACAATACAATACAATAGAAAGAGAAATAATACAATGAGTAGATTAACAGATTGCGGAACAAAACAGATCATCTCACATTATTATCAAGTCTCACCACGTCTATCCCCTTGAGTTAAATTCTGCAAATCATCACCAATATGATAAAAAGGCGGCAACTAGATGTGGCCTCAATAAATACGTTGCATTATGCAGATATACACTATACAAGACGTGAAAACACTGGTGTTTTGGACAATGAACCATTTTGTAATGTTGTAAAACCTATATACCCTCATGTAATATCTTTAATTTGTTCGATAGTTATTATTAGTCCTGTTGACTTATTTCTGTGTAACAATACTTGGCAATGTGGTCATCAAGGTGGCATTAAGGTGTAACCAAATCAAAAATGACACTTGCATGTTAGTATCGGTTTTAACATCTGTAGGATGGAAGATTGAAAGAGAATTAAAAGATGGTTCATTCGTAAGGAAAATATGACTTTTTGCGTAATGAAAATGTTTTATGAGAGAGTTTATCAGAGTGTGGGTCTCCCGCTGGGGGATGTCAGGAAGTAATTAAATAGAATACAGACAAGCCGGGACTGTATTTGAGAGGAGTTCCGGCTTGACCCAATCCACTCCGAGCCCTGATCGTGTTGTATACTTAATTTAGATTATGACAGAAGCCATATACGGGTAAATAATACAAGATTTAAAAAAAATCATTTAGGTAATCAAGTGACATGTTAGAATTTGTGTTTCTCGTTTGCTACTTTTAGAGAAATTCGACAGTGAGAAATGTTGACATGGGTCGTGTTTATTTCAATTGCAATAAAATTATAACAACTTCGTTACCTTACTGAAGCAATAAGATACGAACTGATATACATTTGTGTGTTGTCCTATCTTAAATTCATGTCTTTACTAACCTTTAGTTAGCTTTTACTAACCGAATAACTAAGGTAGTCACTTTAACTAAAACACTAAATCGCTCATCCACGAATTTGTGTCATATATCGTGTTTTATTTAAAATTCTTACGTACCTACGAATTAAAGCAAAACATGAATTTATCAAGATTTAAAAAATGTTGATTCAGTACCCAGAAATATTACTAAAAATGTCATAAATATATGTATAAATTTTATTTTAATATTTTATTTTGGTATTTATATTTAAACACCTAAATTGACAACAATTTCAATCAGAAAAAAGTATAAATAAATTATAAATAATGAAGCCATTATAGAAAATGTAGATTAATAATCATGTCATATTATTATTGAATAAGTATTTGTCGTTATAAGCAGGATGCATGTATCATTGAACTGATTCAACGTTTGAGTGAGGATCTCCATTAGAATCGTTAAACGAGCGACGTTGGGCCGCCGCGCCGACTAGGGGCGGCGCCCCCAATTCTTATTTCAAAAGTTGAAAACGTTCCAATTATGAATCATTGAATATGAGCCTGTGAAAATTAGCAGTAAGCGACAACCATTATATATTATATAGTAATCATAGACTTAAGAAAAACAATGTGTATATTTTAAGACATATAAAAAGTGTCGGTAGATATCTTTTATTTTCACTTTTGTTGTATTCATTTTGAAAATCGAACGCCAATACAGCCGTGTTTGAAAAATGTACGCGTTCGGTTTTCTTGTACATTCTTGAGACGTCAAAATGCGGGGAGGCTGTTTGTTGTGTAGCTGGGCGCCACGCTGTCCGGTGTAGGGTTTTCGGGGATTTGTCTATGGATACAGGTTCATCAGTGATTAAACAAAAAAAATGAAAATCTACAAAGGTATCACAATGACATTGATGACTAAAGAATATAATTATAAAAGAGCCATAATGACATTGATGAAATTATGATGTACTTGAAAAAAGGTCACAGTGACATTGATTATTTTAAATTGAGTTGTTAAAGAGTCACAATGACATTGGTTATATTAATATGTACCTACTTGTAAAAGAGTCACAATGAAACTGATTATTTTTAGATGAACTTGTAAAAGAATCACAATGACATCGATTATTTTAAAATTTACTTGTAAGAGAGTCGCAATGACAATGATTTCTTTGAGTTGTATTCATGAAAGGTCACAATAACATTGTTCATTTAAACACTTTTTATATATAT
>JADDOH010014305.1:0-17317 GCA_016648135.1 Agrypnia vestita | reverse complement strand
ACTCTATTCTACCGCTATTGCACAAAGGCTAAAAGACCTTAGAGTAATAACGATAGTATCTTGAAAATATTATACATTGATAAAAAATGAAATAATATTAATCATATCTAAGTAATTATGACTCGGTGCCTTTCATTGGCTGAAACTGGTAGGTGAAGAAAATAAATGTTGGTTAAAATTGAACAGAATATTTTGTTACATCAATTAAGTTTTAAATGTGATTTAATAATATTATTGATCGATACGACAGTTGCTTTGTGGTACAGCATGATTATTTTAATTTATACCAAATGAAATTTTGTAATACACACGTTGACTTATTAAAGAATTAAGGTTGTTATTACGGTCGTCAGACATATTTAACTGTAACTGGTTGCGGATATTTTATGCGAACCGTATGTTTTTCCGAGAAACAATTCTCGACGTTTCGTTGAATTCTTATTCAACGTCATCAGGAGGACGACCTTTACCCGCGGAGGTAGAGGGCGTAAATTATATGCACAACAAAGTGCATAATATGCACTTTGTTGTGCATATAATTTTACGTGAATTCGAAAGGTTAAAATTTTTTTAAGAAAAAATCCACTACAATAAACCCGCATTCTTGAAGTGAAATTAACCCGAAATTAATTTATTTTCCTTGTATTATTATCATTTTTTAATTTAAATGTTATAATCGGTTTCTATTTTAAGTGTTTCAGGCAATCGTTAAAATATTCGGTACCTCAGTAAAAATAGCTAGCAATGTTTTGGCTGTTGAATAAAATTACTTAAGTTTGTTTAAGATAGAAGTAGTTTTGAATAAATATTTTTAAATTTCATTTTTCCATTGCTTATGCATAGTAAAGGGGCTTTCTCCGAGATATAAATAATAAATATCAAATAGCAGAGTAAATAAATGGTCCATACATTTTACGTCTCAATTTCAAAGGTTCTATACGCGTATGGATTATCATGTCCATTGAACATTCTCCGGCGAACCATAAAGGTTTAGCGCTTAAATGGAAAGGAAACACGGGCCGTTGTGGGGTTGGGGGTGTGTATTGGTGGGGTTAGGGTGGAGACGGAAACCCACGGGGAGTATCGGCAGTAGTCGCATCATAAGAGGGTGCGATTCTGGCTTTTGAAGACGCCGTTGCATATTCTCAGTAAAAAAATAATTTCATATTTTAAAAAACTTGTAATTTTATCTTATATTTTTATTGTTAAATTAGTATTAAGTACCTTAATTTGTAAACAAGGATTTTTTTGAAATAAAGAAATAAATAAAGAAAGAAAGAAAAAAATTTAGGTAATCTTCAACTATACTTAACCCACGTCAAGACCCGGACCATTGCTGTTTTGTATGAGAATAGAATCTGTTAGACAAATATGTATCTTAGCAAGACTGTGATCTTGTTGAAACTTAATATAAATAGCAAAACAAAGATTAAAACACTAAAACATAACGTAATAATAAAACTAGAGTGTTTTTTAAGGGTATACAATATGAAAATGCAATAAAACACATAAAAATCGTAGTACATCGTATTAACTTTGTTGGAAAAATACTTTTATGCCATTAGTGTTTAAATATGATTACAAACCATACTGAGCACAAATCAGCTGTCAGCTGTCAAATTAAACACAGAAATCAACTTGAAGTTTTTTGAAAGAGACGTTCAATTTGACAGCGATTATAAACACGTGTACGCATACGTCATCTTTAACCATATAAACCTTAAACTACATATTCTGAAAAGTTAGACAAACTGCGCTGAGGAGATTCAATTCATCCAACTGAGAAACGGAAAATAAATGGCTAATAAGTTGCCATTTCTTGTACAAATGACGTGGGTGAGACGGGACATAGTGAATTTTTGAGACTTGATCAAAACTATCTCATGAGAGCGAAATCCGGCGCTTCAAAGTCAATATCGTTGCAGATTTCGCAGAGATAGTAATCAGACAATAGATGAAACACACACACAACATATGAATCCGACACGGTATTGCCACGTAACACAGAAATAGAAACCCCAAGCTTTCGACACGGTATTGCTAGCCAATACTTAACCACAACACCAACACTCACAACATCACATCAGCCCTGATGATGGACCCTGCAACGGGATCCGAAACGTGGACCAGAAAGGTCGCCAAAACACGGCATAATGCCCCAGAAGATCGGAATATTATTTTTAATATATTTTTCTTTATCATTGAGAAACACGGTAGAAAATAAAAATGTAATTTGTCCTACAAATTAAAAAGTTATGCTAGATATGAAATTACCGCAGTATAGAGTGCGTGTATCCCAAGATTTGGTCTATTGTGCTTAGTATGTATACTGCTGATTAATTTAATTTTAAAAAATTGTCACGTTGATTCTGCGAAGAAGTAGACAAAGAGGATAGAACGCGATAGTTTTTTGTCCAAGCTTACTACTTTTGCCACGTCCACTTCTCACGCGCTCTTCGGTTGTGGAAGCTTTTACACATCTTATATATTACATATTTATGTGGTCATGCCAAAATTTTCGCGGAATTTTTGTTAACGATTCGAAAATCTCGGTAAAGTCTCGTCCGTAGATACGTGCCATTAAAGTACCAAATTGCAGTCAAATGTTTAGAGGGTTTTTGCTGCAATTTTTTAGTTTTCAATTCATATATTATATCAAACACTTGTTTATTATAATAAGAAGTTCATTAAAGTGTCAAAGTTACTAGAGCTGCTTAGAGTAGCAGAATAGGCGGCCTAGCCCCAAGTGTAGTACTCAGAATAGGTACCGTAGACTAAGGAAATGGAAAAAAAACTGGTCATTGAGGGAATTTTACTGCATTGGCTATTTTCTGACACGTGTTTATTGGACAGATAGTATAAATGGCCCTTTTCTAAGCAATTTATTTAATTTAAATAGATCTTAATTATTATTTTGCGTTATTGAGAAGTTTTGTTTGAAATATTCATTCATTAAATGTACACTTGTTTAATGAACACTGTACCTTATTTTTTGTAAAAGCCCTGAAAGGCGTTAATAAACAAATAAATGAATGAATTAATGAATTAGTGAATGAATGAATGAATGAATTAATTAATTAATCAATAAATAAGTAAATAAAAAAAATAAAAAATAGAAACAAAATGAAATAGATATCTTACGAAATAAACAAAAATAAAGATAGGCAAAGAGAGCTTTCCTCTCTCAACCCATATTCTACCTACTTAGGTACGAATGGTTCATACAAATACTCGGTGATTTGAGCTCCTTTGCACAACTACAAAACTCTATCAATGGTGAATATTTTTGCGTCGTTAGTATAAATATAATAAAATATATATTCTTTAAGATTTTTAGTTAATCAACAATCAAAGAAATATAATGTACTTGTTTTTTCTTATATTAATTCATATTGTTTACAATTAAGTCATAATTGCATATAAAATTCACGAAAAACGCTGAAAATTTTGAAACGTTGAAACGAACCATGTCGTCTTGGATTATTAATTTAACATCAAAACATTTAAATTAATTATCTCCTGAAATTTTCCGGTATATAAGATTTTTTTTTGTTAAATAAATCCAGTATGTAATATGGCTGCTTATTTTTTGACAGTTCATATAATATTTCTATACAGCTTCATCTCATGATTCAAACCAAGCAGTGAGTGGTAAACAGTAGCGTTGACCTAGAAATTCTAAACGGAATAAGCTATGTAAATATCACGATGCCGAGCCCAATGTTAAAGAATTTTCGTTGCTTCAGACCAACAAATATTCAGGTTAATAATTATGATTAAAATTAAACTAGAAATATGCCGTCAATAGCGTCAAGATATCAGTCGAGAATAACCAATTTTTAAAACCTTACGAAAACAAAATAGAGAAATAATTTACTCTGTTTTACGCGATAGCATTTCTACATTTCACATTGTATTAATTTATCTTCGATTTGAATGTGTTTTCCATACAAGACACAAACACACATGTACACAAACACAAATTATTGCACGCTTTGATACACCCTTCATCATTTTTCGACGATATTAAAACAATTTGTTTAACACACAATTTATAATTTTTTGTGTTGTCGGTTTTAGCGTACGATTAATAAAGGCTTTGTTTAAATACTGGAAGGTGTTCTGTGAGCGGAATCATATTGTGTGTTACCAATTCCATTTTTACGACTACAATGGTTCATAATAAAACACATATAAATACAAACACGTAAACATAAATAATTTTTATACATGTATTAATGAAAACATTATTCTTTGGAAAACTCTTTTCTTGATTGAAAAATATAGAAGAAATAACATCGTGTCAAATAACTAAAGTAAATTGTTTATTTCAAAGCTCAAATCTCATGATGGTAATAACATTGCATTGATCCTAAAATTTTGGGTGAAATTAGCTCTGTATGAAATAAACCCAAAATGCCAGAGCCATTCGTTCACACCATTCGAGAGTTTTTTCTACTTTGCAAAAACAAACTTTCCATTTGTTTGCAGTATCGGGCTTCCAAGTATTTTTGAATTTTGGTCCGGATTGTTAAATTATTACAAGTTAATCTTAGAATTTGTAGTGTATTGTATTGTGGTATGTGTGTGGTATATGTGTGGTAAAAATATGGAAATATGGGGTTTGTTTTAAGGGAGAAAGGCGGTAAATTATACTGTTCTGTTTTATTGTAGAAAAACGTGTTGCGGACCGATACTAGCTACCGTGACCTTATACTATCGTAGAAGGGAAGAAGAAGAGGGCGCGCCCATGCGCGCACATCTTTATAAGCCGACTCCCCCTTCCCCTCCTGGGCCAGGGTGGCCAGCCGAAAAACACAGAATTGCAATATATCATTCGTATAATTATTTGCTTACGTACATACAATTTTAATACATTTAGTAAATAATGTGTTACGATTTATAATGGCTAACTCCGAATAAATTTCTGTATCGATAAAAATTGATTTTGTCATATTTTTCCGTAGGTAGTTCTAAGGGGTCACATTCAGTAGGTATATCAATATTTATTTTGCTTGACTTAATTTAATTTTGTCAAAAACCCGCGTGTCAGATCTAAGCTCTTGAAATCTAAGGACACGTCAATCTCACCCCTTTGTTCTCCTTATGAGATCACCTCCTTCAATAGAGGATTTCCTTTCATTTGTAAAAGGATATTTTGACGAGTGTTGTGAAAAGATCTCTGTGTGTAGGTGCCTGTGTCGGCGATATTACAGTATAGGATCCTTACGAAAAAAACAATTTTCGATCGAGAATTTTGTACAGTTTTTTCTTGAAATAATATGTTGCTTATGACGATATTTTTGTATATCCTTTTGCTCATATCATTAAAACGGTCAACTTACGTACATATTCGCACTGTATTGATGCTCAAAATACTAAATTTGTACATATTATATGCATGTTGCTATAGCAGACCGAAGATAATATATATTATAGATGTCTCACAGAGACGAAATTATATTTTTTATGGAAAAGTAGGTATGGAAGTCTTTGGGTGTTCATAACACTTACGAACTATCGTACGGCTGGCTTAAATCACTTAACACAATTTAACCTTCACCATTGCTAACCATGATAGATACCATGTCAAAAATTTTTTTGGATGTTGTATATATTAAAATTTTAAAAGATATATCTCATTAGTGACATATGTGGTCATTTAAGGGGAATAAAAAACCTTTGGATGCTGGTCGCGTTAAGGATTATTACAACGCATATATGGAACATGTTGTAATATTTAAATATATACAACTTCCAAAAACTTTGATAGTATTCTGTCATGGATAGAAATGGTGAACGTTACATTGTGTAAAGTGATTCACTTAAGCCAGCCGCATGATAGGTCGTAAGCCCTATGAACACCAAAAGACTTCCATACCTAATTTCCCATAAAAATATAATTTCTCTGTGAGGTATCTTTAATATATATATTGATTAATTATTAATGTCTCTGTGACAAAAATCTAGTACTGTGTTCTGAAAAATTTGAACAAACTCAAAATAGACCGAAGACACCTGCAATTAAGGTAGAAGGCTGAGTTTAAAATATGCGTTTTTTAATGTATTTTGTACCCACTATTCTATTAGTGTCTCGTAAAAAAGAGAAGAGCATTAAAAATTATATAAGTAAATAATGGTAATTAATAAGTTATGTCATATAGACAAATATTTAGTTAAACGTAAAAAAAAATACAAAATGAAATGATACTAAAATAAATAGGCAAAAATTTACGTAAATTATTTGTCTTGCTAATTATTGTAAATTTTGAAACAATTTTGAAAATCTCAATCTAAATACTCCAGTAATGTTTTAGTCTTATATCTTGCGTTTTATTACAAGACGTTTTGAATTAATAGACTCGATTTGGAACAAAATTTACAAGTACGTATTTTAAAAAAAAATGTGTCTTGTGCAAAAATAAATACTTTAAACGCAGTCTACATTTATTTTAGGCAAACGACGAGGCGGGTTATTGTTCCGTTGTGACCCATTCCCTTTTCACAAATAACTTAATAATTAAATCCCTCTCTGTATATATTTTACGAATTGTGACGTTTTACTATATTGTTTACTGGGTTTTTGAATCGAAATATTATATCAATGTCGGTGAATAAATCATTGTGAACTCGGCACATTTTTGCTAAATGAGAACGTAGTTTACGTTTTAAACAATATGACGAATAATATAAATTTAAATATAAAAATATAATATAAATTTTAATGAACTAATGAACTGTTATCGTAAGCTAATTATTAAAATTTCAATCCTAAATGTTATAAGAGTATTTAATGCGACTTGATTATCTCTAGTGACACAAACATATAAATCGCCCGCTTAATCGATCTCTACCACCCCTCGCCGCCTCGGATGCTGGAAGCATCTCTGTATAACCACCGCGTGAACATTTGTAGTTTGTGTTTTTTCAGCTCGATAAAAATACATCTCCTTGGTTCGTCGTACAGAGACAGTAATATATTTCTTATGTTCATAATATAAACAACCCTCACGACGTTACCACTCATTTTGAATAAACAATAAAACGTAGCGAAAGATTATGTGCTCTTTGAGAACATCGATGCAGAATTTTAATCGTTATATTTTATGGATGTAAGGGCTATTATGTATTACATATGCATCGGGACTTCAAAGGCTTAGGGTTTCTCAAAAGAAGCGTAATAAAATGAACATACTGACAGTGGTTCTTTGTTTATTTAGCATAAATTTTACTGCTACAGTTAACATTAATTTCATTATAAGTATTGAAGAAATAACTAATGGCATGAAAATATCTCGGTTCTAAGTTTCTCTCGTGGCTGTCTCCAGTCATATTTATTAATTTATTTCAGTGCATACAGTGCATAGCGCCACTAAAAAAATACCAGAAATATAGTAACTTCCTTACAGGTTAAACAGTATTACAAAAATACACAAGAAGACAATCAAAATAACAATCACAAACTACCACATACACTCCTCACTACTTAGACTACACTGACAAAGACTGGGTAATGAGTTGTGAGTTTATAGATGTATTCTATGACAGCTTGTCTAATTTAAAGAAAAACATGCTGCCGATTCATATCGAGACAGTGATATTGAAATCTGCTTATGTTTTACTGTTAGGTTTTTCTCATTGGTTAACTCATAGGTCATTGTTAACCCTTTAATTTTTTAAATCATATCGTGTTTTATTCAAATGATTTTCTGCATATATGTTTTATTTACATAATTGTTTTTATAAATGTGTTTATTTTAATTTGTGCTTGTTATTTTTATTGCTTGCTTGTGTACTTTTTCTCAACAGTTTTTAAACTATAACAATGTCTTTTATCTTTTTACTATTTTTTTAACGCTACCATGCACCCAATGCACTTTATTACTTCACTAAGCAACAAATATATATTCAAAATTAGTTACTCTCGGTGACTGCATTCAAAACTTTTTTAAATTTTGGGTTTTTACTGCCTTTGCTTTTATTTAAAAAAAAACAATAGTTAAACAACATAATTTTAGAAGCTTACTTGATATTGTTGTCTTATACATTTATATATTATACTTGCAATTATTTTCCCTCATCTTTCATATCCTTATTTTAACATTAACATAGCAACAATAAATATTAAAATAATCTCAACAAGCAACATAACTGGTCCATATTTCTTATCTTAATGTTCCTTGCTCTTATTCTGAGAGATGCCGGCCTCCGTTGAAATGAATAAATTAAAATAAAATTAATAGTTATGAATACATTTTGTTATGTTATAAACATCATTCTATTAATTGTGTACGTTTTGGCAATATTGAGAAGGCTTGATTTTTTCCTGATAAAATACCTAGAGATTTTCGACAGTAAAAATATCGCGAGCAATAATATAGCTTCGTAAACAAATATCAAACCGTGACAGTTTTGGAGGGAAAAATAACGTATTTATTATGTTTACAATGAAATTTTTTTCAGTTTATTTTTGACATTTTATTTCTGTGGCTGATATATTGCTTTCGGAAAACATCGCCATACGTTATACGGGCCGGCTATTTTTGAGTTCAGAAATAAACAAAATTTTAAAATGTAATAAATCACGTATGTAGCACACACCCGAATTTTAAATGGAATATAGATAGTAATTATAGATTATGAACTACATTTTTCATTGAACACAAAATATGTAACAAAAAAATAGCAATACCAAAGTAGAACTTTGCTCTCAGGAAGAATTAGCAGATACATCAAAACATCAAACTCTTAATTCAACTACTATACAAGAATACTATTTTTCTGAGTAATGAAGAAGATTTGAAAAATTAACAATACTCCAAAATAAAGCATTGAGAATTATACTAAAAAGAAATCGATATACAAAAATCAAATTGATGCTAGAAAGTTTACAGTTAACGATATTTAAACAAATAATTACATTTTGAGTAGCTTGTTGGTCTTGTGGTTAGGACTCTCGCCTCGAGATCCAAAGGTCGCAGGTTCGAATCTCACTCCAGACAAGCAAGTTAGTCCTATTTTCGTAGCACAAGCGATTACTTTAATTTGAAAATAGTAAGAATATTGATGTGTCGCGAATTCCGTGTTCGCATCTCTATTTAAAAAAAAAATGTAAAGTGAGTTGTGGTAAGTATCTATAGCATATAAGTAAGTAAATGTAACTTTACTTAATTTAATTTATTTTTTATTTAAATGACAATATGCTTTTTAATCGATTTTTTAGGCATTTTCCTAATTAAAGTCAGGATAGATGCACTTTACCCGTTTTAGGGGTAAGTGACATCTATCCTGATTTATGATAATTAGAAAAATTGTATCCAATTCAAGAAATATAATAAATGCACAAAATCTCTGCTTTAAATAAGAATATATATATTAAAAAAACATGTAACATAAAATTAAAGACATGTTGGATGGAATAAATCCATCTACAACTGCCAGTGATGGAAATTTTTTTTTATTGATTTATTAAAAAAAAAAAACTTAAATACAATTAGAACTTAATATTGGTATCTCTATTTCTGTCCTTACATGTTGTTGCACTTCTTCCAGTACAACAAAATTCCTTTAAATATTGATTAAACCAATATAAAACAAACAAAATATAACTCAAATAAAGTGTACTCACCAAGTTGTGTAACCATAGTACAAGTTTTTATGAAGTTATAGATAATTTACGAAGACACTCCCAAGTCACACGTCGAGATAAACCAGGGCTCAAAATTGGAATACTAATAACTAACGTAGACCGTGTTGCAGCTCCGTATATGTGCCATAGCGTGAATAAAACTGATTTTAACAAATTCTTCTAAGATGGCACCACTGTAGCATGATCTGTATACAAGGTAAAAGCATAAGATGCACATACTCCTTGTACGCACTTACCCCAAATTACCTTACTTCTATTTATATATAAAAATAATAATAGACACAAACCCTTGAATTCTCAAGAAAAAAACAGTAAGATGACCACTGCAAAAGATAATAAGATAACCGCCCAGAAAGAAAAAAAGATCGCACATTTCAATCAGGCACAGCGGAATAAAATAATGTTTATATGAAACTACCGGGATAAAAATAATAAAACAACATGAAGAAGAAACTCTAAAAATACGTAAAATAAACTAAATTTAAAACCAGCTGCTTTTTATACTAATATTAATTTTAAAAATACATATTAAATAATAAGGATTAGGATATTTTTTTTAGAAAATCGGGTGTTTATAAATTGATTTGTAATGTGATTTGTAATTTGATGTAGGAAAAACGTACAGAAATTTTGAAGTTAGTGTTAAGGAACACTTAAAGTGTAAAATAGCAATAATTATTCTGAATTTTCTAACCACCTTTTGGCCATGGATCATTCTTTTGATATTAAGAAGGGTTTACAAATTGTACAAATGTACATACAAATTATACAGAATCACAGTTTGATAAATTATAAATTTTGGAAATAAGAAAAAGTGTTAATAGTAAATTGAATATATTATAAATAACCAGGTCCTTTTTACAAATAGTTATCTTTTAAATTTATTTTCATGTTAAGTGGGTATTTTATTTTTATTCATTTTCCATATATAACTTTTAGATATTTTGATTATCTACAGGTACTTCAAATTTAAAATTTAATTTTGTTAGAATACATTTGTATCCTGACGAAGAAGCCTTGGGCTTAGAAATACGTTGATTTTCTTTCAATAAAAAAGTGGTGTAAACAGGGTTTATTTCTATAAATTAAAAATAAGTTTCTTTAATTTATATAAAAATCAGAATATATAAAGATTTATAAAAGAATATATTTTTATTTTTCACAATCGAAAATTATATCAGATTATTTCAGCATCTTCTGTACGTTAATAAAAAATTAGTTCATCTCTGAATAATCATCACATTATCATCAATTGTCAGCAATCGAAATTCGATCATTTTACGCTTTGAAGTCGGTATCAAAAGACACTGCGCGAGAGCACCGTCAAACGTGCTTGACAAATGATTGAAATGACAAATAGTTTGATCGTGAGTGGTGCTTGACAGTGTGTCGGTTGTTGGATCGGCGGATGTAGGTAGGCACGACAGCTTGCTAGAGTGCGTGCTTGACAACGTATTCGATGACGTATGCCCTCTTCGAATCGCACAATCAATCACTGAATTTGGATTCGCGCTTCGTACGATTTCCTTCGAGCTGTTTTTCTGAATCCGCCTTGCGAGAGACTACTGTTGATTTTTCCAATCAATTTTGCACATGCTTGGTGTTTCGCAAGATTTGGCAATAAAGGATGGCAATGTAAAGAGAACGATGGCGATGTACTATTATTATAATCAATATATATATATATATAAAGAAACCCGTGTTTCCTTATCCGCCAAGTTTTCTTCACAACCAGATACTGCCACCCCCTGGTGGTTATGGTGGTGGATAGCCCTTGGTGTCCCATTGAAAATGTCCGAGTTTGGTGGGGGTGGCTGAGCGTGGGTGGGAGTGGGTGACGAAAATGTGCTTTCTAGCGCATTTTTTTAATATGGGAAGGCTGCAAATGCTTCAGATTGTTTCAAAATAGTCTAGAAGGTTCCGAAAAAACCTGCGCTAGAAAGTTTAGGAAGGAGAAGGTTCTAGAAAATTCCCGAAAGTTCTATAAGGTTCTAAACTGAGTGGCTGTGTCTAGAAGGTTATTGTACATTCAATAAATTTCTTGAAAGTTCTGGAAGGAGAATGTTCTAGAAGGTTCGCGAGCAGCTAGTATAATTTATAAATAAATTACACAGCTAGTATAATTTATTTCGACCTTGCGCTGATTACCACTATTTATTGTATGGTTCCCCCTATTTATTGTACATACAATTCAAGGCCAAAATTAAGATGGAACGATAACGTCTTTATATCTACCTTGAAGACTCCGAACTGGGGAGAGCTGGCACAAGAACAAGAGTGTAAAGAGACTCTTGAGGAGGCTGAGACCCACAAGGGGTTGTAGAGCCAAGAGTGATGATTATGATTGTACGATTTACAGCGCTAATCTTGGAACCCAAACACCACGTTAGCGCGGTGATTTTGTATCTCTATCCTTGATCTATAGCATATTTTTAATTTTATTTTTTGATTTAGGTACTTTTAAATTTATTCTGGACATTATTTATAATCCTTTATCATAAAAAAGTGTATCCAATGCTCGTAAAACTTTTAAACTAGCTTTGTACTGTCATATCATACTAGGACAATCTATATATCAGATTTAATAGCGACTTGTTGACGGCCTGTTTCTAAGTAAAAATAAACATATTTTTATGTTTTTATTCATTCTTATATAAAGGTGAAATAAAAAAAATTGGTTGAACTATGCCTGTCTCACTATAAAAATCTGTTTTGAGACAGACATACTTTATAGTTAATTTACAATTTGTTATTTCTTACAAGTGATACAGTAATTAAAAGGACGTTAATTTGTTTGGGTGAGTATGCCAATTTTATTGTGTCTGCCCTTAATCTTAATTTTGTAATCCGAGATTTTATTTAGAATTTAAATGTACTTTGGTTGAAATTTTGTAGCATGCACTAAAAAGTTTGGGTCCAAAGGAGTGAATACTTCTTTGCCTATATGTAGTACCTATTTAGTAGATTTTCTTGGGATTTGTAAAATAAATTGATTCTTTTTATTCTTGTGGCGACATTCATTTCGATGGTTTTAAAATGTATAGTTTTGTGTTTATTTATTTATTTTAGAGTAGTATTGTATTGGTATTTGTATTATATCGTATATTGATAATAATACCAATCGGAAAATTCTCTAAATTTTCTTTTGTAAAATTTGTTATACCATTTCAGTAACTTCGAATATTAAAAATAAATTTGTATCAAAAAAAAAAAATATTTGAGTCATATTATCTGCCTCGCAAAAATAATCCGTTTAAAATATTTGCAATTTTATTTCAATTTTATATTATTATCACTTATTAGTTAAAAAGTTCACGCATTCGTGGTGGTCTGGGTGTCACCGGATAAATAGTAAGCTGGAGGAACGACAGCTTAGGTGGTATGGGCACATAAGAAGAAGATCATCTGGTGAAGCAGGCAATGTCTATGGAGCTTCATCAACAATCATCCAAAGAAGACCAAAAAATTCCTGGATGACTAAATGCTCCAAAATCCTACAGAAAAATGGCCGGGATGAAAGCGTTACTCAGAACCGAAGAAGATACAGCCTGAGAACAAGAAAAGCCGAAGAACCTCAACAGCCTACCTAGGCAATGAGTTGGGACAGTTCAAGAAGAAGAAGAAGCAGAGAATATCAGTTTTTTTTTTTTTTTTAAATAGAGATGTGAACACGAAATACGTGTCACTTACTATTCTCAAACTAAGCTAAACGCTTGTGCCATGAAAATAGGACTAACTTGCTAGTCTGGAGTGAGGTTCGAACCCGCGACTTTTGGATCACGAGGCCAGTGTCCTAACCACAAGACCAACAAGCTACTCAAGTTATAAGTTAGTTTGGTGATAGCCCGTCGTTTTACAGAAGAATATGTCATAAATATTGAAAATCCTTCGAAGCCGCATATCTGCATAACTATTGCTATCATCTACTCAGAAATTGGTTGATATCAAACGATATAAGTTACCTATGAATTAATGCCATGTTCATCATTACTGTAATGATCATGAATTATATATTAGTTTTCCATATTTATATCTGCTTATTTTTTGTGTCTGCCCTTATAAATTTGGAGAAATGTGCTTAAAATAGTTATTTTCTTCTGGTTATACAATAAAATAAATTAACATTGCAACATTAATTAGGAAAATGGATGTGCAGATAAATATCTTTTAAGATTTTTCGTGTGACTAGTGATATTTTAAAAAGGTAAAGAAAATAAATACATAAAAAAAAATAATGACAGGTGCTTGAACTTTTTAGACTCATTATTTAGGCGGGAAACAACATGTTAAGTATTTTGGACTAGACAAGTTCTCCGTTATACATTGTTTTATTTAACTAAAACAAAATGTATGAAATAATCTCCAAATAAATAAATAATTAAATTTTGTTTAGAATAATACAAATCATCTATTCGTATATCTCGGCTTTAGAAAACGCGAAACACGCTTACGCAAATAATTTAATCCTCAAATCTCTCCACGCGAGTACCCATCTCCCTTGCGCAAAGTGTATTAGGCGGAAGATTACCCAGATCCGGTCCCCCTCGCCGCTCCAGGCCCGCCCCAGGAGTTCGGGCTTAAGGCCGCGGCCCGGGGCGCGCGCGAGCTGCGCGCTTAAACCGAATGTTACAGGCGAAGCGTTCGCTGAAGCCAGCGAGATTAATGCAAAATGTTACTTTTGCAATAGCAGTGCGATAGGGACTGAGTTTAGAAGATCACGACAAAACACGAACTGCATCTTAAAGGTAACAGTCGTATTTCAAACAGATTTCTGTGTAGATTATTTATCTTTATTATTGAAAGAAAAAAACTAACCCATAAAAGTTTTTATTATACTCCCTTGAATATACTCATTGAATCAGGTTTCGTGCCTACTGCATGCGCCGGGGTCATTACTCATTTGTATTGATTCCAATTTGAAAAAAAAACATTAAAATTTAAAAAATCTAAAATTATATTATAATTGTCGCCACGAGTCTGCCTGCAAAGTTTCAGCTCGATAGGATAAGGGGAAAAGGGTTAAAAATCGATCCAATTTTTTTCGGCAGACAAACTGCAGACGCTACGAGTTAAAAGAAAAAGAGTAAAAAAAAGTAACCCATAAAATCCAAGATTTTACAATATTCTCCCTTTCTCATTTTTGGGTTTCGTGTCTACCGTATGCGTCGGAATCTCCATACGACTTACTGAATTGTATGAAAAAATCATTAAAAATTTGAAAAATCCAAAATTATACTATTATTATTTATTTTTTTTAACGAAAATTTGATACGTCTTCTTGATCGTCGCCACGAGTCTACTTGCAAAGTTTCAGTTCGATTGGATTACGGGAAAAGGGTTAAAAATCGATCCAAAGTTTTTTCGTCAGACAAGCAGACGCCACGATTTAAAAGAAAGGAAGTAATGAGTTGCAGATATAAATTTACATAGTGCATCACTAGTCGATTACGTTGCTTGGGGGTCGTGGGCGGTAAATTTGAAAAAAAGAACTTAAATTATAAGAATAATATAATTAAATTTGATCGTTTTACTAATGTTTAAGGATTCATTTTTAAATTAATTTATTTCAACTTAATAACATTTCGTTCATATTTTGTTGTATTCTTTCACAAATCAATTTATTTTGTCCATTATAAAGAATGTTTTTTTTTTCATACATAAGAAAATCGTGTTTAAATTGCTTTTGGTTATACCTTCACTCATTATTAAGAATCCCGATAGATAGAATTTATAAAAATAAACGACGTTGGAGATTAGAAGCAATCATGTCACTATCCAATAAACGAAATTTAGATAAACGATTTTGGTAACTGATTTGAAAGTCTAATGGAAAATAGTCATATTAGGAGTCTCAACAATTGTCGAGCTTGCATACGGAGATATATAAATCGTGTGTCAGAACAGAAGAGTGTGGCGCTCTATCCTCTCTGCCTACTCCTAAAAAGAAACAGTGTGATAGCAAGTTGACATTTTTTGCCAGATAATCATATTTAAACACATCGTCCTGAATTTGCGTTATTAGGCGTCAAGAGGCCCAATTACAGAAGTGAAACACATCACAAAACACCCAGACTTAAGAAAAATACGTCGATCTGAAACGTCGACAAGGAAAGTTATTGAAACACGGCAGAATATCCCAGAAAACTAAGACCAGAAGATTCTGAACGGTTTTAAAAACCTAAGTTCATTTTTCAAATATATTTGTTAATGTCTTGCTCTTAGTTATGTTTGTGAATTTAGCATTATGTTAAAATGTTAGTCATGTTAGTATACAAAAACTATTTACGGAGATTTTTGATGTACCAGTTTCGAGACATACCCATCTCTTTGTCAGAAAAACTACTACACTAGCATGTAAATACTACTACACACCGTAATTATAGTATTATTAAAACCCTATCAAAATATTCTAATTATATGAAGAATATTTTGGGAAAGTATTGGTGTGTTGATAATACTAAAGTTGTGGTGTATGGTAGTACTTACCTACTAGTACAGTGATTGTCCTAACAAAGAGATGGGTACATTTCAAAACCGGTAGACTAAAAATAAATAATAATAACCAACACATTGTTAAAATGACTGATCATAAATTGAATGCTTTGAATATTAAAAACATAATTAAAATTAGCATTATTTAGTCTTGTATGTTGAAAATTTTCAGGATTAACAGGTCATTCATTATTAACACTTATATATGTATCAGTGGCGTGAAGCGTGCTAAGGTCTTGGTACTCCTTAAGGGGGGGGGTAAGGTTAATTCGTACAAAACAAGGCATGTTTTGTGAATTTTTTGTGACGACACAGTTAAAATCTCTTTATTAAAACTAATAGTACATTAAAGTATGATATTTGAAAAATATTGTGTAAAATTTTCAAGACGAAATATTAAGAAATACGGCAATGGCAGCAATTATTCGTGATACGTATCTCGGAAAAAGTAGAATTGCGGTTGGCCATCATAACTTGGTGCTAGACATCTTAGAATCAAAAAAATCAGAGTTCATTCGTAGATGTACGTAGATTTTGTCCACGTAACGTCTGGAGGGTTTTTGAAATTGCAATTTTTTGGAACACTTTGAAGGGAAAAACGCGATTTTTGCGAAAAATATCGACTAATTTGTTATTAAAAAATAAAAATTAATAACAAATTTGAAAAAAACTCGACAGCGTTACCTCGTAAATTATGTACAGAAATAGTATTCAAAATTTCAAAAGGATTGGTGCAGTAGTTTTGAAGTCATGATGGACACCGACTTTGAAAACGTGAGATGTGGGGAAAACGATTTAATGTTTTGCACACTGTAAAATTCAAAATAAAACTCAACACTTATTTTATACTTACACATAATCGTCGATGCCATGTTCGTGACCACGCGACCCGAGGCCATTTCACTAAATCCGCATCTATTTGTACTCTTGGTCTAAGAACCCAGAAACTCTTCCAATACAATAGCACGTCCGGTAGTCCTCAGGTGAGCGCGTCTCTTAGCTGCCCGAGCAGGTATAGAAAATCAGTCGAGTATCGCTCAAATGTTCATAATTTCGTCAATTTTGCTCCGATTGACTTGAAATTTTGACACAATATTTTTGCGATGTTATACATTCATTTAAAAAATTAAAAATAACATGCAAAAAAAAAAGTTAAAAACCTTACCCCCCCCTTTA
>JADDOH010014304.1:0-41373 GCA_016648135.1 Agrypnia vestita | reverse complement strand
CAATATAAATAGCTCTGTGAGTCTTCTATAATTTATCTTAATTAATAAAGTAATTATGAATATTCTCATATTTCCCAGCCTTTCAGAATATTCTGTGTACAGTTTTATGGGTAGGTACGTGAATGAGGCCCAGGTATGTGTGTCTGTCATATGACGCCGTTCCTGACTAAGTTTCGAAAGGTTTTGGTGATGGTTAAAATTCTGTTGTATCGGTTTCTTCGTCTTCTTTTTATGCCGTATTCATCAATTTGATTGTCAGTCACATATTAAAGCGAGTAAATTAATTATATTATCAGATAGAAGAAAATAATACCTAGATATTTCTGTTCAAAATTATCAATTCTCAAGTTGACAACTCCGATATTCTCTAGAAGTATATCTTAGAGTTACATTTTCCCCGCATTTGCAAATTATTATTAATGCACATACATAATTTGTTACCAAGAATATCACAATTTGTTACCAAGAATTTGTGAATCTACCCTCATCCTTATAGACTGAGAGCCCGCGACGCCCAGACCTTCGTTATATTATAAAAGATGAAAATTCTTCTATACATGTCTCTTACACAGGTATAAGCAAAGCCAGCCTATACAACCTGGGTCGCGGTGGCTTTGGCAGGTAACAGGTAGTAAAGGTGAGTAAAATTGTGTTTCAAATTTGTGATAGTATAAAACTTAGTTTTCATATATTTTAACTTACAATCATATTAGAAACCGTCTCGTCTATTGGCGGACACTTCGGGGGGGTAACAACCCCTTTCCAGACACCCTTACAGTATGATTATTTATAAACCTACTTTCGTCATAGTATAAAATCTGGCTTTTATATATGTTATTCAGAAAACTATACGAATAATGTTTCCACAATCCCCAGTCACTTTCGATGGTTCCCCTATCTTCCCATGTAAAATATTTAGATTAATAATGCCCTCATAAGGCAAAACGCGTCTCAGAAAATTAAAAAGGTAGCTACAATCTAAAAAACAACTATTTTTATTTCCATGTGTGTGATTATGGAACTTACAACTTACCTGTGAAATAATAAATTTGTACTATACCTCTTTCCATTTCAGAAAGACAGTCGAATTAGTATATGTCAGCCGTGCGTACGAGGCACGTTGTTCCGCTGTGTTGCTGTTTATGTACATAAACACCAACACAATGAAATAAAGTGCGTCGTACGCACGGCTTACACATACTCATTCCATTGTCTTTCTTAAATGGTAAGGGGTTCTCCTATATGATTGTTATTTCAATTGCTTTCTTGTACACTTATTGTGTACTGTTTAAGTTTGTTTCTAGGGTGTCTCTTAGTTTTTTTATCATTTTTTCAATGCAATGTGGAAAGAAATCCAGTTCAAAAAAACTACACTGGAGCACTATTCTAGGACGGTTTTAGAACTCTAGTTGTTTCAAACAAATTGTTAGCATAATCACAGAGGGTTTAAAGTCCATCTCATATCAATTCTTTTAGCACAAAATCTGTTGAAAAATAATCTAGAGTTCACAAATAAATGTACTTCCGAGGCTTTTATGTTTCGTAATGCTTCACTCACGGCGCAGTGCGACCAATATTGCAGTCACATATAGACAAAATTGTTTCTGCAAGTACTCATCGATAGACTTCTAGTGCAACTGGTATATAAAAATAAAAGAATGGTCATTGAAGTTGTTTATTTTAGAATATTGGTTATAAGCGGGATGTGACACAGAAAGAAGTATTCACAATTAACTCGTTCGTTTATTGAAGACAAAAAACCTTACGTGTTGGAGAATGCGTTATACAACAATATACGGAGAGCGAGTTTGAGCGTGGTACCGCGGGCGCCGGTCGGTGAGAGAATGGCGCGGTACCGGCGGGTTACCCGGTCGGTACTTTGCCGGCGCCGCGGGCTTCTCATTGGGCGGTTTTCCTCGAGCGCGATTGGTCCATTTGACACGCTCGAGGGTTTAGAGTCTAGGCAAGTCTGGCTCACCACAGTGTTGACAAAAGTTATTATTATAGATGTCTCCTAGAGACCAAATTATTTTTTTATACGGGAAAGTAACCTAAGGAAGTCTATTTGTTCATAGGGATTACGACTATCGTACGGTTGGCATAAGTGATCACTTTAGACAATGTAACGTGCACCAATTCCACCCGTGAATGACTACCACATCAACCAATTTTTTAAAAGTTTAACTAGCACACCTTGTCTTGTATGTGATTTGTACATTTACTACCGCCATCTGTAGTCGAAAACTTTGTCATTCCCATAATTCAAAACAGATGTCGCTATTGATAATGATGTATCTATATTTGGATTGGTGTTTTTAAAGCGATATTTATGTGTAGGTATATGAGATTCTCCGAATTATTAACATTACACTAGAATACGCCTCAAAATTATTAAAATTTTAAACTCCATTTTAGACCAGTTTTTATATACCAGTTTTTCAAGAATGCAATACTAGATTTTATCACCAGGGGGACATCATTAATCATACAACTTACATAGGTGTGCAAGTTAAACATATTATACACAACTTCCAAATTTTTTTTTAGATGTGATAGTCTATCGTGGGTGGAATTGGTGAACATTACATTGTGTAAAGCGATTACTTAAGTCAGCCTTACGATAGGTCGTAAGCCCTACGAACACCCAAAAAGTCTTCTATACCTTCTTTTTTTTTAAATTGCTAGGCCTCTATGTACATGTATAATATATATTGATTAATGTATATGTATTATTTAATATTAGTAAAACAGGTCCCCCTGTGGATAAAATCTAGTATTGTGTTCTTGAATTTTTTTTTAACATACCTTTTTTTCCAAATGAATAGTATAAAAGAACATAACAAAATAAATTTAAAAAATTAGTCAATGATGTACCTCGTTTAGTACTTAGAACTTTTTCCTATATTGTACAGTGGATTTTAGATGCCTGCGATAAATATCACCCGGTCTTGCCCTCATGAAATTGGTATTCGAGCAGAAGGAAGTGTCGAAAGTGCTCACTTTTGTCTACTTGATATTCCATTTTGAAGGCATGTAATGTAATGTAATTAAATAAAATAATACATTAAACGTAAAAGCAAGCAATGTCTTATAAAGAAAAAAAATTCTTTCGAATGGAGTTAAACTTTTAGAGATTTGTTTTGCTTTTGGCGCGTATTTAATTTTTAAAAATTAAACGGAAACTTCTTATATTAGCACCTAATATTATTGTGATTAAAAAAATCAATACGTAAACATGACAATTCTTTAATTTCTTACAAACATATTATATTCCTGATGAAAAATAATTGTAATTGAAAAACTTATTAAAAAATTATTATCTGTATTATGTTCCGTGAATTTAGTAAGCATTATTTGTTATGAAGGTCCGCCCACTCTGCCCAAAAATTTGATTACCTTCTAGTAAAACAAGATAAAACGCGGACCATTTTAAATACATGCAGTAAAATAAAGGTCATGACCCATAACTCAATAATAACTGAATAATATATAATACACAAATAACTGAATAATAAAAAATATTTGTCTAATAAACACGTGTCATGTTTCGAAAGTTTAGTAAAGAGTTGTATTTAATTAAAATCTAAATTATAACTTAAATGTACATGCATATCAAAGTGAAAAAAACTTTAAACATTATAAATATTATTAAATACTAGCCGCACACCCGTGAAAAATCACGGGAAATAATAATAAAAAATTACGACACTTGCGTTAGACAAGTAATCGGAAACATAATCAACCAGCAAACAAATAATATCTGCGTGCGGAATATTCAATACCAGAGACAAGTGGAATATTCTCGAGTGACTTACGAATTACGGAATAGTGATCCAGTTAAGTTTGTATTCAGTTATATGTATGTTAAATAATGTTGAGTAATTGAATACGGTGGCGATTAATTTTATTTCGTTCTCCGTCCCGTGATAGCATATAAAGCTGCAAAATTTATCATAAATCATGAATTATCATAAATAAAAGAATTGTCATCATTTTTGTAGTAAACTTATAATCGCGTCCGACCTCGACGCTGTTTTTGGCGAGACTGATTGATCTAAGTGCCTGTTCAGAAATAGCAACCAATTTACAATGTTGCCATGTCTACATGTATTTAAACACACACTTATGGTTTATTTATATTACTATTACGCGCGTTAGAACGAGAATCGTGGGATGAAATTTTATCGTTTTGTCTAACATTAGTACAGACAGATCACAGTGCGGCGTCAAACGCCATTATTTCCATCATGGCCGGGACGTAAACAGACATCTGCCGCGTTTTATTCACGAACCGGCGTAAAAATCTTTTCAATCGCGTTATTTTACGACGATCTTTTATTATTTACTCCAGCCATCGGAAAAATGTTGCCAGTGTTTACAACTCGACACTAACTACTTTAAATGAAGGGATTTCGGCACACGAAGTGAGGCCTATAAGGTGACAAACGGATTAGTATTACACGGAGCTTAACTGAAAGGTCTGCGATAAACTTTAAACAATTTAAAATAAAAGCGTGCGTGAACATTCTTTGCATTTTCTCATTCCGTTTTGAGTTTATTTTCTCAAATTGTAATTTTAAAATTTAAAAAGTAATATTTATATTTTTTAATGAATCCGACAAATTTTATTTTACGAACATTATGGTTACTGCGACAATTTGGTATCGCTATTTTTCATAAAATCTAATATCGAAAAAATAGATGGTTACAATATGTCTTTTTGATATGTATTTCTAATTGTTAATCTAATTTGTATTTTATTATTTTCATACTTTTTTCATACATCCAAATCTGTCCATTTTCGATAGTCCCCACCCCCGAATATTAATAATTTAGCTGTCCATCCGCAATTTCATAGAATACAATAGCCGATATCATTCAGTTTTCAAAATTGTTATTAAATAAAAAAAATTAAAAATAAAATACTCTTAAATAGATATTTTTTTAAATATTAGGTCCTTATATATGAAATTGGCGTTTTGCCGTACTGGCAAATTTGATCTCAAATATCTTCTCTTTGGTTAGGAATTCCAAATCCAAATTTATACAGCTATTTACTCATGTATTTGTGTTTTGAAAATTATAATTCATTTGTTTTTTCCTCAATTGTTTTTTTCTTTGCGTCATTCAGTTTACAAAATGAAAAACTTGAAATATAGCGTTATTTACGAGTACGAGTTCCACCGTGGCACCAGTGCTGTAGAAACGGCTCGAAGGATTAATGATGTGTATGGCGACGGTGCCGCAAAAGAAAACACAGTGCGTTTTTGGTTCCAACGTTATCGTTCTGGAAATTTCGACCTGCAGAACAAGCCCTGTGGACGGCCGGAGACCAAAGTTGATAATGAAGAATTGAAGGCTATTGTGGAAGCGGATCCATCGCAAACCACATCCGAGTTAGCTGCAGGCTGCGGTGTTAGTGATAAAACTGTTTTAATCCACTTGTAGTAAATTGGTAAGGTGAAAAAGCTTGAAAGGTGGGTACCTCACGAATTGAGTGAAGCAAATCAACAAACGCGCGTTGACTGCTGCGTTGCATTACTCAACCGGCACAATAATGCAGGGATTTTAAATCGAATCATTACCTGTGATGAAAAGTGGATCCTGTACGATAATCGGAAGCGCTCATCGCAATGGCTGAACCCTGCCGAACCAGCCAAACCATGCCCCAAGCGAAAATTGACTCCAAAAAAGTTACTTGTGAGCGTTTGGTGGACTAGTGCTGGTGTCGTTCACTACAGCTTTCTTAAATCTGGCCAGACGATTACGGCAGATGTCTATTGTCAGCAACTGCAAACTATAATGGAAAAGCTAGCTGCTAAACAACCGAGGCTGGTTAATCGCTCTAGGCCACTGCTGCTTCATGATAACGCTAGACCACACACTGCACAACTGACGGCTACCAAATTAGAGGAGCTTCAATTGGAATGTCTAAGATATCCACCGTACTCTCCGGACCTTGCCCCAACAGATTACCATTTTTTTTCGAAATTTGGATAACTTCTTGCAAAGGAAAAAATTCAACTTCGATGGGGCAGTCCAAACCGCCTTCAAAGATTTTATTGATTCACGTCCGAATGGTTTTTTTAGTAAAGGGATCGATGAACTACCTATGAGATGGCAAAAGTGCGTAGATAGCAATGGTACATACTTTGATTAAATAAATATATTATAATAAAAAAAAAATCGGCTTTATGTTCCTCCCATACTAAACGCCAATTTCATATGTAAGGACCTAATATTTCAGTTTAATGATAATTTTAATTAATAAGTGCATGCATTACTATATTGCATATTGGTATTAATCTTTAATCAAAACATATAATTCTCTGGTAGCGTCCGTCACTAACGCTATTTTTTTTTCTAGTTTATTTATTCAATAATATGTACATTACAAACTTAAATTCAATGCATATATATTATGAAGATATAATTATATAAAACAATTCAAAATAACATATACAACCTGGTCAAAGATGTAGGAGAATCCTACTTCGGAAAACCCCTTCAGACTCATGGAATATATCAATACCCAAAGTAGCTCTTCCAACAGGCATAACCATCGGCAGGTTGGTACTGTATATTGGAATGTGAAACAATCTATGTTGATGATGTCTAATATGTGAATATTCTTACGATGATTGGTAAACATTGCATTGTAGAGTGATCACTTAAGCCAGCTCGTACAGGTTGTAAGCCCTGGGCGATCGTATAAAAAGATTTTCACATACGTTTCTCACATTGATAGCTTCCTCTTTGTGAGACTTATTATCTTAACTAGTAACAATGTTTATTTCTCATTTAAAATGCTTAAACATCGCAACTTTTTTACAATCATTTGAGTTGATATTAGGTTATTTTCAATCACGGTATGCCCGGATTAATCTCAATTGAATGTTAGTTTATCATTTAGTTGTAAATTAATTTATATATAAATATGAAACCATTTTGATCCAACACGTGCAAACTGACGTTAGTTCAAAGCGTAAGATAAATTATTATATCATAATAATATTAATTAATTAAACACTACTAACACTGTGTAATTAAACAAATATTGTATCGTGAAATTAGTAATAACACACATCATATTATTACAGAAATATAAAATACGGCATGCAGTGAGTACATTGTATCATAAAGAAACCTAGTTGAATATGTAGTAACAATACGTGCTTGTTGGAACAGTGGTTAAGGCTCGTCTAGGGATTCAGTGGTTGAGGGTTTGACCTTCAACAAGGAGCCTAGCTAACTTATTCCTGTTTTCATAACATAAGCGTTTATATTAGTTAGAAAATAATATGAATACACATTGAATGTAATCAATGATGTTACATTCAATATGCACTTCATGTGAGCATCCCTACTCAAAAAATAATTGCGCTTGGTTGTGGTGTGTAACTTGTGAACCAACGAAGTATTGAACATAATTGTAATTAAATTCTTTATTCTGTTTTATTACTCCCTTTCTTTTAACTCGTAGCGTCTGCCTGCTTGCTTGTCTGTAGATAAAACTTTGGATCGATTTTTAACCCTTTTCCCGTGATCCAATCGAGCTGAAACTTTGCAAGCAGACTCGTGGCGACGATACAAATGTTCTAACAAATTTTCGTTTAAAAAATTAATAATTATAGTATAATTTTGGATTTTTAGAAATGTTTTATAACTCCCTTTCGTAGCCTCGTCCGACTCGAGCCCAACGCGTAGGTTAAGCGCTAAACCTGTTTACATAATAAATGAGAAAGGGAGTATAATAAAAACTTGTTTTTATGGGTTAGTTTTTTTATTTCAGCTTGCCGCTTCTTTTATTGATCCATATTAAAGACGCTATTTAGATAATAAATGTAAAACCACCAATATTATAGATGTATTATATATAGTATTATAGATGTCACATAGACATGAAATTATATGTTTTATGGGAAAGTTGGTATGGAAGTTTTTGAGATTCATAGGGTTTACGACCTACGTACGGCTAGCTTAAGTGATCACTTTACACAATGAAACGTTCATCATTTTCACCCATGATCGAATACCACATCTATCAAATTTTTGGAAGTTGTATTTAAATTTTACAACCCGTTTCATATGTATGATTCTTATTATCCTTAGCGCAACCGGCATCCAAATCTTTTTCATTCCTCTTAATTAACCACAGATGTCACTAATGAGATATCTATTTTTGATTAGGTATATATATATTTTAAAGCAATATCCTTTATACGTGTAATGAGATTCTTCTGAATTATTAATATTACACTAGAATACGCTTGATATATCATTTCAATTTTTTAAACTCCTTTTAGACCAGTTTTTACTCCAGTATTGTGTTTTGAAAAATTTGGACAAACTTAAAATATTCTGAATGTAAAATTACATTAGGCATTTATTTTAATTTTTTATTGCATCTCTTACGACACTTTTATTATTTTTTCTTGATTTTTACTGTATGTATCATTCAAAATAATATCGATTTAAGGTGGTAAAATGAAAAAAAAAGATTACCACCTCAGAACAGGTAATCTATACAGGGGTATTTGGAAAACATTAATAACCTCGCAGGACTATATTCTTGCCTTGATTATGAGTTGAAAATGTTCAAGCAGTTATGATCTAATATCAATAGTTATGGAGATATGCGACATCAAAATTTGCATTTTTTTTCAATATTTCTGACTTATTTTTTGTAAAACGTTGGACTATCATTACAGTAACTTATATCGAATAAGAGAAATTCATTCCCGTTAATACAAGTGAAATAAAAAAATAAAAATCTTCGAATCCCAATTGGAAAAATTTCAGGGTTTTTATCATTTTATTTAACATGTATTGAATCGAATGAATTTTTCGTAATCAATGTAAGTTACTGTAATGATAGTCCAACGTTTTACAAAAAATAAGTCAGACATATTGAAAAAAAATGCAAACTTCGATGTCGCGTATCTCCATAACTATTGATATTATGTCATAACTGCTTGAACATTTTCGACTCATAATAAGGCAGGAGTATAGTTTTGCGAGGTTATTAATGTTTTCCAAATAACCCTGTATATATATTTAGCCAGGTAGATAGTGGTCGAGAGGCTTGCTACGTTTTATCCTATATTAATATTATTATGTGTGTATGTAGGTATCAACCCACTAAATCCTTTGTCCAATGATCGCCGATTTATCAGTACTGAAATGAAATGTAATCGCCCCTCAAGTAACTAAAATAATAATATTGTTTTTTCTTTTATCCATTTGTTATTATTATTATAATTATTATTTATTTTTTTTATTTTATTTTTTGAACACTGACGTTATTTATTACAAAGAACTCCATTATTTTAAATATAAAAATTAAAAAATCAAGAATAATAGCTATGTTTATCAGTTGATAATGGCCTAAAAAGCCGAAACGATCGTCCTGTAAGAGACTAATAAAATATTGAACTCTCATAAAAAACATTGTGTTTTTTTAATTTTTATATCTGAAATATTCACTTCTATTTTAAACAAGGTCAACTTAAAATATTTCATCGTTACCGAATATTATAAAATGAATTTAGATTGCGATTTAATTATATTCACCTACGAGTAGGTAGTCAAAATATAGACGATTTTAAAATATGAATTTCATAAAATTTAATAATAACGATGTACATTTTCCAGATTCTGAGGTGGGGAGAGCGACATCTTTAAGGGTACGTGTCCACGACTAGAAAGACAATCGTCAAAGGTCAGTAATGGATTATCTCTGAGACATTCATTTAACATTGATGCCCTGAAGCATTATTGCTTTTATCGTTCTACATTTTTTTTTATATGTTTAACCTTGTGTTTTATTGTATTTAGAAGAAATAACGAAGTGAACTGCCGGGACAATAAGGGAAAATTTGGCAAATTTAGCGTTCGGCCCTTTGGTTTACAACATCGGATCGCACGGTTACATTTAGCATTAAAAAAATGCCAACCAGGTGGCGAATGAGCAGAACCGATAAAGGAACATTTGCTTATAAAACGGTTCTGGGTGAGCGGTGGGTCAACCCTCATTGCACTGCTTTAAGGGATTTTTAAAGTTCAAGTTTTTTTTTAAATTTATCTGTCTCAACAATTTAAACGTATTTTTTAAATGTATAATTAACTTTAGCCACATTTAATTACATTGGTCTTGTATGAATGAATCGCTAAAATAAAAAAAATTGCGTTGCATTTATGTAGTATTCAGAACATTTGATTTTGAGTATGTTCAAATTCTTCAAGAACACAGTACCGGATTTTATCCCCAGAGAGGCATCATTAATCAATCTATATTATAAATCATTGCTGGAATTAGTGAACGTTACATTGTGTAAAGTGATCACTCAAGCCAGCCGAACCCAAAACCCAAAAAAAAAGACTTCCATACCAACTTTTCCATATAAAAAGTTGCATCGTCTCTATGAGATATTTATAATATATCTTGAATATGTAGTACCTTTTATAGCAGGCTTACACATAATAAATATAAACATGTCTTCTATAAAATCACTGTTGTGTACATAAATAAAAATAAATAAATAAATGCATCGTCCATTTCTTGTCTGGAGCTTTTTAGAATCTTTCGAGAGCTATCTTGACACTATATTTCGACGTCTTTGTGCTTTCTTGTTCATGATTTATATAATAAAACCTCTTACACGCAAATTCTCTATTATACTGCCTTTGTGTGTAATTTTACACCGCGTCCATAATTCACCTTGCATTTTTTCTTCCCTTGGAAACAGGGATATTATACGTTGACCACCCCTTTGTTCGGAAAGCACTAAACAGAGCCTTTAAAGATTTATGTAGTATCTTATACATTTTCTAGAGGCTGTAATCTTCGATCCCAACGATCGTATTATTTTGAATTACTTCCTGTATCAATTTTATTTTATTGCAATCGCTTTTCTTTTGCTAAGGGAAGAATTTTCTACAGTATCGATTTAATGAAAAACAGCTTTTTACCTATTATTTTCTTTGAGAATTATTATGTAAAGATAATATTCTTTATTCGTTGGTTGTAAGTGTAGTGAACGTGATAGAAAGGTGATAAAATGTCACGGAATTGTCCTGTCACTGTTGACGGCAATAATATATCAAGGCAAGGAAGGGTTCAGGAAAAATTTATCCAAAGTCCCTTTTATGGTTAGAGTGATTTTTAGTGTAGTAGGTTTTAATATTGTATTTAACAAGCCCTACAAAATAGTCAAAATTAAAAAATGATGACTTCTTTAATGCGATATACTGTCAGAGATAATTTTAATATCAAACTTCGTTGTTTGTCCGTCTGTCTGTCTGTCTGTCTGTCTGTCGGTTCCAGTAACTTCGTGTAACGTCCGTAATTTTGTTCAATTTCACGGCTAAAAAACAAATTAAACGGCCGGAGATGAGGCTTGAACCCCATGCCAGCAAACACGAAGGCGGCAACGATAGCGATGTTTCTATCGCCGAGACTGCATTACCCGTCAAAAATACAGTACATATAGGACAAAGACGCGAACCATTTCATGTTCCGCCTAATCGCCAGGGTTTAGAATACTAGATTTAAATGCCGACAGAGGAAATATAAAAAAAAATGTTCAAATATTTTGATAAAAGTCGGTGTTACTACTCGTATTTCATAGATGTCGGCTATAAATAAGTAAATACTTCATCTGGATTATTATTAGGAACTGGGATGTAAAAGTACGGTCATTTTTGATTGATTACAGCTAGTTAAAAAAAAATTATGGTTACTTGATTAGAAAATATAAAAATTGTTTTAATTATAATATATATATAAATTAATATATATCTATATTTAATTATATATATATATATATATATATATATATTATATATAAGATATATATAATTATATATATATATATATAATTAAAACAGTCGTCTGCCGACGTTTCGAACAGATCTCACTGTTCATCTTCAGAGCGCCTTGTCGATGAGCTGCTTCTCCAAAAAGCGTACAATCGTTTGGGTCTGGAGCTCACCGTCAAGTGAAAAGTTGAAAAATTCTGCGTCAGGTGTTTGTGGAGGAGTGGGTTTCTCCAGCGACGCCGCTAATGAGTTTTGCTCGGCTTCTAGTAATCCGTATATTTACTTTACTATCATCATTATACAATGTTGAAAAGGTTGGATTTTCTAATTGCTTCGATGTTTTCGACATCATGACACTTTCGTTATATGGCCACCGTACTTTTATATATATATATATCAACATGGTTCGAGAACGATATTCTCATCTTCAGGATTATATATTAATTATCCCGAAGATGATAACATCGTACTCGATACATGATGGTATACATCTAATAATGAAAACAATGTTATTTTGATTCTATTTACTTAAAAATTAATTTTATTCAAAAAATATTTTATTTTTTATTTGTAAATGATTAGACCAGCCTCTCAGATTTTGCACTTAGACGATTACCTATAAATGTTCCTGTAAATAAATAATTGATCTTTTTGGAAGGGATATTTTATTTATTTCCTTCTGGAATACCCCGAGAAAATGAAATGTGAGACGAAGTGTATTGAGTGGGTTTGAGAATGTTTGTTTTATTTTCGCAGATTTGGGATACTTTACACGATATCCGGGAAATTCAGGGATACCCTCGCAACACTTTCGACGAAGTATTGTTCCTGATCCTCTTACGTCACAGGAATCAAAATATTTTTCGAGTGTTGGACTGATATGTCGAAAATAGGTTAATGCTTTCAGTTACGCTACAGTAATTTTGTGACTGCGGGTGACTTGAATGAAAAATAAACGGCATTTGTCAAAAATCATATAAAGGTGTTTCAAAAAGTGACGTGTTTTTATAATAATACAGTAAATAAATATCGGTTTATTTTATTGGTTCTGTGCCATTAAACCTGGCATACGGCATCCTTTATCCTTTGAATAACGCATTCGGCGTACTCCAGATTTTTCTAAAATCTTGTAAAATGTTTTATACTTATGCACAATTACTCGATTTTACGCACAATATCTTGAAAAGATAATTTAATAACAAATAAATATATATAATTTTTAATTGCATAACAGATGATTTCATTTATTATGCATGTAATAACTTGGAGTGAGTACCTGTATGGAGGCGATCCTCTGCTTGATGGTTTCAATGCTATCATTAAGTACATTGACATGATCGCTTAGTTCATTTAGGAGTTGCATACTACACATAATGGTGTGCTTATTCATTACATTACATGGCATGAAACAGTGCGTGACCTCAATTTCGCTAATAATTATTTGGTACAAACAGGGCATAATTCTCTAGCAAGTTCGGAGATACTCCGATTATATTTATATTATTATTATATTTCTTAAAATTTTAGCCCCCAACATGACTAGGCCCTCAAGTCTGCGCGACCCGAGTCTGCGGTAGTTACATTCCCTCAGCAGTACTTCATGGTTCATGAGTTTAGGATATTCTCCTGTTCTGCGTATGTGTAAGTAGCGCAGGAATTTCTTTTGAATCTGCTCAATCATGTCGATGTATTTCCTTTTGTGTGGTCTACAAACTGCGTCCCAATTTTGAACGAATAATGAAATTGTCCATTTGATCGATGCACTTCTCATTAGAAAATCCTTTTGATATGTGTGTTACGAAACCTAAAATGCTAAATTAAAATGCTAAGAAAGTGAAATAGTAATGGGAGGGCGCACCGCTCGGAGGAACGATAATCATTTAAAGAATGCAGTCATCCTGAAGAGCCATAAAGGAATCAAGAAGCTGACAGTTTTTCCGAAGACTGATTTGACGAACAGATTGGTAGTTAACTTAGTAAAAACCACTACCAAATTTTAGGTCTACGGGTTTCGAGACGTACCCGTCTCTTCGTCAGGGTCAACACTACACTACTATATTCACAACACTATACACCCCAACCATAGTATTGTCAATATTGATCACATGCGTGTTAATCTTGTCAGAGACAAGCATGCACTACTGGCCTTCAGATCATTCAGGAATCTAACGAAAGAGAGTGAGAGGGGGCGGGGTCTAAAGTGGGTGTTATCTCACCTTTTGTGAACGTTAAATTAAACAAAGGGATGTAAAAATCTGGTAGTGGTTTTTACTAAGTTAACTAACAATCTGTTATAATGTCTAACCACAAAGTTAATGCTTTAAATATTAATAATATGATTTGACGAAATTATCAAATTGGCAACAGACGGCCTTCATTGTCCAGTAAGCATGATGTTGACTTCTCGTACCTTAACTGAGGTTTCTAGGTTTGTTTCCCGGTTGGTGAACATATCTATGTATGTAATGTGGCAGATCGTTGTGTGCGTATAGCTAAGACGCGGCTCCCCAAACAAATTATGTTCCGCAGCTGTCGGATTTTAAATGAAGACAGAATGGACCGCAAAAAAGATACAAAGTCACCCTGAAGGCCAACCTGAACAGAAATAGAAAAGATCCTAAAATCTAAGAAATCGCGACCCATGACCATGCACAATGGCGCCAAAAAGTACAGTGCGCCGGGGAAACAAGTGATACACGCAAACAAAATAGCGCCGATGCAATTTCCTAGAAAAGATTGTTAGTTAACTTAGTAAAAACCACTACCAGATTTTAGGTCTACCGGTTTCGAGATGTACCCGTCTCTTCGTCAAGACCAACACTACACTACTATATTCACAACAATATACACCCCGACTATAGAATTATTAAACTTTCGCCAATATTGATCACATGCCTGTTAATCTTGTCAGAGACAAGCATGCACTACTATCCTAAAATCTGGTATTGGTTTTTACTAAGTTAACTAACAATCTGTTATAATATCCAACCGCAAAGTTAATGCTTGAAATATTAATAATATGAAAAGAGGGAAAACCAATCTGTCAAAGCCACAAATCTCTCACCACCATGTGGGAGGGTGTGCGGTTCCAGAATAGGGCTCCTCAGCCACGCTCGGAGGCAAAATTAATAAAAAACGGCAGACGTCTTCCTCGCAACGAGGGGTTGTCGAAAAAGTACGTGATTTGTTCAGGCTTGAGAAGCAACGTATAGCAATGGTCCGCTTCATCTAGCCGTGGACAAATATCGGCTGATGACGATGATGATATAAGTACTTAGTTTCCATAATTGAGTGTTTCTATGATTGCGCATCCCGCGGCCCACGTTTCGTTAAACGTAATGTTCATTAGCCCCGCCACAAACCGCTGATGGTATAATTTATTCGGTTACGCTTTCATTAAAATTTATAGAACTGTGCGCGGCGGGGGAAGTAAATGCTTCACCCCACTGAAACCGCACATTTGTTAGTTTTAAATTGATAGTTGTATAGCGATATAAATCACATTTTATTTACATGACTGGTAAATTTTGAATGTAATTGTACCTATCTTCTCTGCCATACTAAGCCCAAAGGAGGTGGCCAAATCGATAGGGGGAGGCTGAAAATTTTGTCAGAAATCTTTTGTTTTCCTTCAAGTGTATTTACAATACACTCGAAGGAAACGTATTTTATACAAAGCTTTCCAAAAATCCAGTACTGTGTTTTGAAAAATTTGGACAAACTCGACATTTTCTGAATGAAAATACTGGTCTAAAAAGGAGTTTAAAAAATTGAAATGATATTTCAGGTAATGCTAATAATTCGGAAGAATCTCATTACACATATAAAGTATATTGCTAAAAAATTGTAATCATAAAAAATAGATATGTCATTAGTGACATCTATGGTCATTTAAGGAAAATGAAAAAGCTTTGGATGCCGGTCACGCTAAGGATTATTACAACACTTATATAGAAAATGTAGTAAATTTTTTTAATATATACAACTTCCAAAAATTTGATAGACATGGTATTCTATCATGGATGAGAATGTTGAACGTTATATTGTGTGAAGTAATCACTTAAGCCAGCCGTACGATAGGTCGTAAGCCCTAACACCCAAAGACTTCCATACCTACTTTCCCATAAAAATATAATTTCGTTTATGTCCCTGAGACAATAATCCAGTTCTGTTTGGACAAACTCAAAATATTCTGAAATAATTGTTTCGAAAAGTCGTAGATAATATAATTTGTATTATGTGTGCAAAATTTGCAAAAAATCGGCTTGATAATTTTGTATCCACAAATATGAAGAAATGAGTTTCGAGAAAAACATAAAAGAAAAATGAAATTGGTTTAAAAATTCACCTACCACGCTAGTTTCAAATTGTTATAACTGAAATTTTGACTGAGTGATGATGACTCAAATATTTTTTTAATCTAATAAACTTTTCAAAAAAGTGAAAAAAAAACGATTTAAAAAACTTAATGATTCCAATACACGGAAACAGTTAATTTATAAATTTTCACACGAAGCAAACACATTGTGGCGAGACATAATATATTTAAATAAAATAACTCTTTGTTTAATACCAATTTATTTAATTTTAACCAACAACATACAAGTAATTACTCAGTTAATATTTAACCCTGATGAAGGCTCAGCTGTGGGTCGAAATTAGTTGTTTAAAACTCAATAAAGTGGTGTTAAACAAAGAGTTATTTTATTTAAAGACATTCATTTATAGTCGTAATTACTGAATAATTAATTAATGCTCGAATAATATCTTTCCAAATAGCAAAATAATGTTTCGTATATCGGCTGCTTTGTCGAATCACGTTTCAAGAAAATTTCTGTATAAATAAATGTCTTGAATTTTAGAAGCTTGGGAAAATAAAGTAGCTATTTATTTATATAAGTCACAAATAAGTGTTGGGCGGATGAATGGAATTTTATTGGATTTCGCCACAAGTGCGACAATCACCCGCAATTTTCCGAAGGATGCCAATAATATTTTTTGCACACAATCAAATAAAAAGAACTTTTTACGAATGAAATTTGACTAACACATATATGTATAGTAATGTGACGAAAAACATTCTCAACTATGTGGACATTACTTTGAGCGATTCAGTTTTGTTCCGTTACCAAGAAAAAACACTTTTATGTTTAAAACAAAAAGGTGAGTGTTTTGACAAGCGTTTGAAAGATCACTTCAATTTCATAAAGAATTGGAGTTATCTTTCCTAATTGTTACACTTTTATAAGCAACGTTTAAAATATTTAAATTAATAACTAGCTACATATGACCCGTAAAAAATGACGTACTTATATTATATATTTCGGCCGCAGTTAAGGCTGTGAAAACAGCGCTATCTGGAGTAGCGTAAGGTCTTGATAACGCTGGTGATGGATATGATGCACATGGGATATTAAATAGAAAATTATGTTATTTTTGCTCATTATATATCATTATTATGTGAGCCATCTGGTAGCGTTAATGAGGGACAGTGTTACGTAGAGAATTATATATTTTAATTAATGATTAATACCATGACCTTTTCGATACAGTAAAGGATGCACTTATTAGTTTTAATTTTCATTAAACTTAAATATATATAAATGTATATATTTTTTTTCATTTATTTCTTAAGTTAGATAATATTACAGTTTGTTTTTTAACTAGTATTTAACACATTATTTTTTTACATCAATTTCTAATATGCTATCCATAATAATCTATATATTTAAATTTATATCTAATCAAATCTATGGTACAATCTATAATTAATAATACATCTTATGCTCTACACTTTTATACTTTTTTTACGATAATTATAGCATTTTTTTAAAATTTAGTCATCTTATTTATAATCTTCATGTTTTGTGGCATCTCATCGTATTTTTTACACCTCTGTACATTAGAAAATTTTGTGTATATACTTTTTTCTTATATGGTAATCATATTCTATTCCTATTTCTGGTGTTATATGTATGTACATCACTATTTAAAATCTAATTTAGTGCTCTTCATCAAAAAGCTTTAAGTCAATGTTTTTACTTTATTTAATAATGTCGATTATAACAGGATACGGATAAACATTCGAAATTGTTATTATTGAGGATTACTCAATTATTATATCAAAAACTCGAACACAATGAAAATAGATATAAAACAGCTGACAATTAAACAATACAAAAAAACACACTTTTTTAAAAAAATGACTAAAAAGGGGAAAATCTCGAATTCAGTACATTCTAAATTAGTAACCTCGATGACTACATTTAAAACATTCTTTCAGATTGTTTGGATATTTCTGCGATTGTTTTTGTAAACTACGCCTGCCTCAATACACACTTTATATTAAGAAAGGCAAAGTCCAACCAAAAATATATATACATTTATCAAAAACTTATTCCTTAATTGTATTGATTGAATTCCGATATCTTTTTATTTTTTCTGTATATTATTTACAATTCATTATATCATTAAGGCATTATTTACTTATCATAAAAAATGTATTGCGTAAAAACTTGTTGATGTGAAATTTATTCCTAAAATTGTATTTAGTGATTTGCGTTTGTCTGAATATTATTTACAATTTATTTTATCATTATTATATCTAGGATGAAGTAGTAGAGTGAATGTCTTTGACTTTGAAGGTAATTAATGGTGTCTAGTTCAGTTCATAGAGATGTTCTTTCAATTTGCTCTTCAATTGTTCTGTATCCTGTATCTTTTTCATTTCAATTGGAAGGTTGTTAAAAAAATTTCATGCCTGAGTATATGAAACCCTGTTGACATTTTTTTGTATTGCTTTTTGAGATTTTAAAATTGTCTCTTAATCTTGGTGTTGTGTTTTTTCGAAATTTGCCTGATTTTTTTTCTTTGATAAGTTGCATAATAGATACTCTTTTATATATAAATTCCACCTTTGGGACTGGAAACATTTTGAATAGTGTTTGTGTGGGGAATGTTGATTATTTATTATTTATTCATTACTTATAATTAATTTATCGTAAAAAGTGTATAATGTAATTACTTAATATTCGAAATGTTCATACTATGTACTCTAACGTCACTCTAGGATAATCCATTAGGGACATTTTTGACGGTTTGTTTGTTAAAAAATAAAAATAAAACAAAATAAAAATGAATGAAAAAAAATTATATCTGGCAATAAATAGCATTGCGCTAGCATTCAGTTAGACGAAACTCTATTAGGAGAAACAAACTACTCCGGTAGTTGTAAAGCGGTGGATTTTTCCTTCCTAACGCAATAATAACTGATTAAGTTGAAAGAAATGTAATTGTGTTACAGAACTGTAATATACCCGGGAGCGGGTGTATCCTTACTTTGTCAATTACTGCAGGTTGCGAGAATACCAGCGTGGCTCTTCGGCAGCGCTTATTGCATTTGCTAACGGTCCGCCAGCCATCGGGCGGCCGACAGCGAGAGAGAGACGCCAACATTTTTACATTTTCTATAAAGCGTGGTATATGACTGCACTCTCGTTTAGATCATTTCACTTTACATTTAATATATTGCGCGGATAATAATTTTATTCATTACAAATATACACCAGAATTTTACATTTAACAAATATGTATATTGTTACGAGTTCGTGATAGTAATAAAATCCATTAGGTTTGGTTAAGTTTACAAAATAATGACCGCATAGCGGTTATGTTGTATAAGTGTCGTTTCACGAACGTTCGGGTGTGTTTTTGTTTATTCTAGAACCTTCAGGTGGTTTCTTATTTTTTCTAAACGTTCAGAATGTTGGGAAATCCCCGATTATGTATATATTTTTTTCATTTCTAGCATCTCACGTATCTCAGTATTGGCTTATAGCCACTACTTAACCATAATTTCATCTACACACATAACACATAAGTCCTGATGATGGACCCTGCAATGGGATCCGAAACATCGACTAGCAAAGTCATAGAAACACGGCAAAATATCCCAGAAAACTCAAACCAGAAGATTCTAAACTTATATTTTTATAAAATAATTAATATCACTGGACACAAATTTAATCGAAGCAGCGTTCTTTATTTCTATATATTATGTCTATCGCTTTTCTCTGGTCATTTCACAAGAACTGTGTGCGCAGTGGGCCTGTCCTCTTTCATATAGATAAAGTCGTTTCGCGAGAATTTTAGAATGATCGACTGACTTCTCCACATTTTTAGTGATTTCCAATTCATTGTAAAAGCGTAGAGTGCTGTACAATCCTCGATAACGTGAAATTCCTTCCACTTCTACCATCTCCTGACAATATTGATGCAAGATGGCAGAAATGAAATAAAGCTATGCATAATCGAGGAGTTAAGTCAACATTTTTAAGGTCTAGAACAAATTGGAAATCACCAGAAGGTTCTAGAATACACAAGAATATACCCGAATGTTCACGAAACGACAGTAACACAACATAACCACTACGCTGTCATTTTTTTGTTGTTTGACAGGCAAAGCGAGACCACATAGACATGCTGCTGATTACATTGAAAGTAATCTTGAAATATTATTTTGTAAATTTAATCAATAATGGATTTTTTTTCAAATCACTTATCTTGCGAACGAAATGATATTTCTGAGAATCGCGCGTATTTTTTAATATTTTTGTGTATTTTCTAATATAGATATTTACATATAATTTTCTTTCGTAATTTGATGGTTTCCTTTCTGGCTTTAAATATATTTTTATAAACACTTTGTAAATATTTGATTTCTTTTAGCGTTGATTTTTTTTCCAAGAATTCTTCGGCAATAATACCAATAAGTATCTTACATATAAATATGTTTTTATTGTAAATAATTCTTTGTTTCGTTATGTTATTTTTTACTTAAGGTTTTTCACATGAACGAAATAATCATTATTTTAATATTTTTTCAAGACATATTTAAAAAAAATTCCGTATTTAAATTATATTGTGTTCTATTTTTATAATATTCCTTGATTAACCAAACTTGGACATTTTTTTTCATGTGTCGCCGCTTTATTGTTATCTCTCTTCCACAATCCGGTGCCTCAGTTTTTATAGCTATCTTTTGTTCTTGTTCTGATTCATTGTTATACGAACATTCACTTGAGGTTAGCAGTCCGTCTCTTGTTATCATGTACACAATTTTTTTCATATATTTCTTACACGGATCTTCTGTCGGCCCTTTATTATTATCCCGATAATTACCTAAGACAGCCTTAGCATAGATTGTTTCACATTCCAATATACAGGACCAACCTGCCAATGGTTATGCCCGTTGGAAGAGCTACTGTTATGCTGAACAATATTACTCTGGACAATGATCTATTCCATGTCTCTGAAAGCGAATTCCGAAACAGGATTTTCCTACACTTTGATGTGAATGAATTTATATTCGTTTGATATTTTGTTGTTTGTATATTTTCTCACTTGTTAATAATATTTACGAATTAAACATATGTTTATAATGTACATGTATATTAAAAATAAATAAATTGAAATTGAAAATTGAAATTGAAATCTCTCCGACAATGCTTACGAATTCAGTATACGCTATTGTCTTTTATTCTTGTTCTAATATTGCTCAGACACTCACTATAGTGCATCTGTTAGATAAGGTTGACTTCATTTTACTTTCATGTAGTATATATTTCATAGACAGGTTAAATATGTATTTATTAGTATGTTCTAAAACAATTATGAGATTTTGTCGACAGAAGGAAAATCATTAATTAAAATGAATTCAGTTTCAATTTCAGTGTCGATAAATCGTCGTTTATTGGATAAAATAGTATTTTATGCTTAATACTTACAATTTATAATCACAAGAATACGACAGTATGTAGAAAGCCACCACCTACCTCGCTTGGTATATATATATATATATACCTGTTCTAAGATGGGTGGCTTTTATTATTCATCATAGTACAATAATAGTCGTATAAGCAAGTAAAAAATAAATTAAAATTAATATTAAAATTTTAATTAAATTATACCTGTCTTATTTTTTAAATTTATATATGGGAATAGAAGTTAATTATATATGGGAAGGCATGTATAATGTGGTCTTAAACCTGCCAAGATAGGTCTTAAGCCCCGTGGACACGCAATAAAACTTCCATACATGCTTTCCCATATATTAATAGTTTCTTGCTGTGAGACATCTATAATTTATCTTAATTACTTTTCAAAATGGATTACAACTGGAACTAAAATATATATTTGTTACCTTAATTGTAATTGTATATACTTACTAATTAATAATAATAATAATAATTGGATAATTTGTATAGCGCCGTTTTCGCGAAATACTCACCTCAAGGGCGCTTTACACAGAGAAATTATTATCTTACAAGACAACTTACTGCTAGAAAAGAAAAAACTTATTTACTATTACTTATTCACTAGGTGGCATACAAGAAGTGGAATTAAAATTGAGTACTATAATAGTTTGTGAGTCCCTGAAAGAATTATGTGTTTTCGCGGAGTGCACAATATGAGTGGAAAACATTAGCTAGCGTTGTTGTGGTTAGATTTTATAGGTTTTTATAGGATTGTCTAAATAAATGCGTCTTAAGTTGTTTTTTGAACAGTGGTAAGCTGTCAGTTTGTCTCAGTTTGTTAGGTAGTTTGTTCCATAACTTTGGTCCAGCCACCGCGAAAGCACGATCACCGAAATTAGTTTTGTGGACGCGATTTACTTCAGCTAACCTATTTGTATTAGATGTTGATGCTGAGCGAAGTGTTAGTTGTCTATTATTTGCGGAAAATGGAATGCAGAAGTCGGTTATGTATTGAGGGGCCATGTTGTGAATAGCCTTAAATATTGTAAGGCAAAGCTTATATTCAATCCTCTCTGGACATCTAAGCCAATGAAGGTTTTGAAGATGGTTTGAGATGTGCGCAAACTTTGAAACGCCGGTAATAAGTCTTGTAATTATAATAAACTAATCTAAGTCTAATAATTATAATAAACTAATCTGTAGATTAAGAAGATTTCATATCGTAGATAATAGCTTTTCGCACAAATTATAAAAATTTATCTTTCTCTCGACGGAAATATCTGTTCATGTTGTTTTTATTATTTTAGATACGGTTTGTTTAGTTTGATGTATTATGTCGGATACATTTAGTCTTGTTTTAATTAATTATGTTTTCTTGTTTGTTTTGTTGCTGTTTAACGAAAATTACGATAGAATTTATGTTTAGTAATAGTTCCATACAGTGTTCAATTTAGAAAAGAAATATAGCTCTATCTAATGATGTAAATCTATTTAGTAGGTACATGAAATAAATTTAAATTCGGTATAGTCGTCACAGAGTTTGAAATATTTTGTTCGTGATAATTTACAAATAAACTTCTATGATTTTTTAATGATGTACGCACGAATAATCATATTAAATATGAAATTATTACAATCGTTTTTAGAGGTGGATATTTATATTTTTTACAATTACTTCAATGCCCAGTCAAGCATTTTTTACGCCCGAAAAAATAGGCAGAATAATGATATCAAATAAACTTTGTCTAAGATATTAAATTAATTTTTTAGTGGAAGATTTAGATATTTCAGTGGCTTCTGTATACTGGCAAAAATATAATTAGTTCTTATAGTAGGAATTCTGTCTCTCGACGTGATATTTTAATTGAATTATTTTAATAAACCTGTATTGGAATGAAACATATTTCCCAAGGGGCTTTAAAACTTGCGATGCGGTTTAATTATCTTTATTTATATTTTTTTCAAAGGTTTTTAATTATTCCTGTTTGCTTTTATACTTACCAGTGCATTATTCATTTCTCCATAATATGTTTTATTTCTATTAATTTTTTGGTTGTTTATTTTAAAACGTGTTTTATATTTAATTATATATATTATACTGTTAAAGCCCTCTATGGCGTTGATAAATAAATAAATAAATATAGACTTTTATCGAATTAACCAAAAGCACTCACTGAACGTGCTATGAACTTGGTAGATTTTGTTTCAGTTTTATACTGTATCCAATAAAAATCATTCTCTTATACCCATCTAGACATCCGTTTTTTAGAACTTGTCGCATAAAACAATTAAACCCCATATTCTCAGGATATCAATATCATAATAGTATCCCTTGGAAAAATATACTGAGTTTTCTATGAGAAATGTCGAAATTTCTGTCATTACATAGTAATATTGGCTTTACTTTAATATTTTCACACTTTTCTTCTTTCTATTAACTCGCCAAGAAGAAAACCTCGAAAATATTAAAGCAACGCCAATATTTCTATGTAATGACAAGAATTTCGACATTTCTCATAGAAAACTCAGTCTTTTTTTTTCTTTCTATTAATCAAAGCTTCTGAACTGAAGAGAGCTATCACTAAACCGAGATGAATGGAGAAAGAATCTTAAAGAGGCCAAGACCCACCAAGGGTGGTAGTGCCAAGAGTGATGATGATGATGATTTACTCGCCAATTGATAGCAATTACCTAGATTTAGCGTATTTATGTCATTTTCGTACAAAAATCAAAATTTGTGATCGAAAATGGCATAAATATATAACTAAATATATTCATTTTTAGTAACACTTCAATTATTATAAATTGGCATAAATCGCTCTTTGAAGGCGGATTTCCTAAAAAAGAAGAAGAATAAAGAAATTATCACACTTGCGTAAAAAAGTGATTTCCATCAACTTTACAAATAATGTGTATGCTTATTGCTTTTGTATTATATTATATAATATCTATTGTTTGTACTTTCCACATTTTATATAAATATCCTCAATTAACTATTTAATCTTATAGTTATGTAGTATTTTTTTTATATCTTTATTATTTTGTTCTCACTATATTGTCAGCTGCTCATCTCGGCATAGATTCTTCCTAGTGGGATAAGCGGCTCCATTTCCTATGTCATGTATCAAGATGGAGATTAATAAATAAATTTTAAAAAATGTATGTAATATTCACCACTTCAAACAGGAAGAAGTAAACAATATTGTATAATAGAGGTTAAGACTGTTGCGATATGGCAGATCAATGAGAATATATTCGATTATTCGTTGGCTTTTATATTTATTTATGTTTGGGTGATTTATATAATAACGTCTTCCTGGCTAAATAAATTTTTTACTATTACACTGAATGATACGCAAAAAATGGAATTAACGATTTAAACTATACTTGAGAGAGGCAAGAAAATGAGACGCTTTTGCTGAGTCCGTACTTTGAGTGGAGATACTTATAAAAATTCTTGTATGATTGTAGACGCATCTTTACTTGTTTTTTTAACTGCGGTAAGCTGTCTCTTTGTCTCAGTTTCTTTGGTAATTTGTTCAATAACTTTAGTCTAGCCACCGCGAAAGCATGGTCACCGTTTTAGTAGTTTTGTGGACGCGATTTACTTTAACTACTACTTTAACTAATTTACTTCAACTATTGATGCTGAGCGAAGTGATACCTATCTATTATTTGCGGTAAATATTATAGAATTCAGATGTTGGTAATGCTTATCTATTGAGGGGCCATGTGGTGAATGGCCTTTTGGGACTTTAATTTGAATTCTTTTATTTTTAGAATAAGATGGTTTATTATAATAAAAGCAAATTGTGGAATTGCATTGAGTGCAGGCGACCACATTGTATATTCCGGACTGCGAAGTGGACTGCTGCCGGTAGCTTTAATATATTGGCGTGCAATCATAATAAACCTACGTTTTTATATGGAATGTCTCTATTCACAGAGCGAGCCTTAAAAACTGGACAGAGTTTTTATTTAATCAGAAGGATTTTAAAATAAGTATGTAGGTAGATCAGTGTGAGTTGAAATTTGAGTAATGCATTTATTAAGTTAAATTGAGACGGTGGTGTGAAGAAGAGTTTTGTGGATAATTATGATAGCCTTTTGGGTGTATACAGAAACTAATTTCTGAATAAAATACGGTTTCAAATGCTAAAAAACCATTAGAACCGGTTATACATTTTACAAAAATTTAAATAAGAATTTATTTGCAAGGTTTTTATCATTTTATTTATCGCGAAGCAAATGAATTTTATATATTCGATATAAGATAATCGAATGTTTTACAGGAGATAAGACAGTTATATTGAAAAATAATGCATAGGTACTTTAATGTCGCATATCTCCATAACTATTGATATCATATTGATACCATCTCGAAATATGGTAATGATTGCTCGAATATTTTCGACCTATAATTAATGTAGGAATCCACCTGTTAGTATTGTGGACTAGCTCATTTTCATTATGTTTAAGATACTGATTGGAGAAGTAAAATAAATAAAAAAAAAGCATATACTATAAAATCTTAATTCACATTTATTCGTATCTTTTAAATATAATAATTTCGTTATCTGTCTGTTGGTCCGTAAATTTTGTAACTTGCTGAAATTACACAATTAGAGTGTGATACGTCAGGGTCGAAATAATACGGTTTGACATTTTTATATTATTATTTTATTATATTATATTCAGTTTTAGGTTTAAGCGAGTAGTCAATTTAAAAAACAGATGGATTTCTTTTAGTGAATTTTCAGCTTCAAAATCCTGCAATTATTATGTCCCAGGATTTATCACATGTTTTGAGAAATAGCACATTCCATACCTTTTTATTTCGCTTATGCAAAGTATTCAATAATAATTGTATCGATATTTATCTCTTCAATATTGGTCTTATCGCATTTATAAGAATGCAATAGATTATATGTACTTTATTCTAGCAGCACTTACCTATTATCTTACCATAGCATTACTCGACTTACGGATTGAAAGCATCAACACTAAAGATCGACTTTAGCCAATCACCCACTACATCTAATCTTCTCTTCCCCCACCTCCACTTCTACCTCCCCAACCCTTTCCCCCCATCACAATTTCTTCATTTATTACCATTACTTTTTTTTATTATTGTTTGTTGATTACTATAATATTATATTCACTTATCTTTCAAATATTCTTTTATCCAACGTAGTACTTAATTTACTATGCCTTACCTAAACATCTGTGAATCTTTGTAATTGATTTATGTACACTAAGTTCTAACGTTATAATGATTGAAACTGTTAAGATTCCTTAATTAAATAATTTTTTATTTTTTTTATTTAATATAAGGTACATACCTAGTATAAATCTCACATATTTACATATTATATTAACATTTTTTTTAGACTTTGTTAGTCATGTAGCTCTCATCAGTGAAGAGAAGTTCTTGAGTCTGATAAGGGAGCCTCAGTTCTTACTTTGTATGTAGGTAGGTACATATGTGAATCATTTAATAATACGGGTGGTAACAAAATATAATTATATAATAAATAATATTTAAGTAGTTTGAAAAAAGCTTTACTTTTATAAGATTTATGAATTTAAGTTGGATTTTAAGAAGGTTTTAATTTTTGAAAATTTCTTCTATAAGGTTATTGATGCGGCGTATCTCTGTAGGAAGTTAATTGTAGTATTTAATGACCTTATAAATATAGTGGTTCTGCACTTGGGTTGTTGTAAAATTAGGCATTGTGATTTGATGATTTTTTTCTTTATATATTTTCATTATAGAAACTTCTGATAAATAAATAGTTATTAATAATAGCAGGTTGTGAAGTAGGTAGGTACAATGTGATTAATTATATTTTTTATAAAGTGTTTTCATCAGTAAGCAACATATTTGGCAAGTCTATATGACGATATAAATCGCGCGTATTGCATACAGTGATTCATTATTTTCCGTTTCTTAGATATTTAACATTTACATTGTACCAAAGTTCGATTGGGTAATCGCGCCGTTCGCCTACAAATCATGACCTATCGACTATCGACTGACGTTCAGCAGTCCTTGAACCCGTCGAGAAGAGGATATACAGTTATCACCGAGAGCCAAACTACAAGACCGCCATCGTCGCAGCCCGGTTCGTTTTCCGCGGCCCGAGCGCGCTCCGCGGCCGGGTTGCGGTCTTGCAGTTCGCGCCGTTGATCTCCCCGGGAGAAATTTTTGGGAGTCGAAGAATTATCATCGTCATCTCGGCAAATGGACCCGTTATAACGACCGGCGACCGCAGCCGTGGGCCGCTGTCAATCGGCGTTATGTTGAGAATGCCGTTGTCGGTTTGTGCTGATGCGAGTGTGCGTATAGTAAAATTATGTACCATTCTCACGGTCAATTCGCAGATGTGAAACGTGTTCCTCGAGATGGAACCGGTGAGATTATAACTTTTTTAGTTCACCTTTGTTACGGGCGCGGCCGCACTCTAGGGCCGTACGACACTACTTTCGAGTATTGGCAGAAAATAAATCTAAAAAATATTGATTATATTATTTGCTATCTTTTTTTTTATTTAATTATTTTCACCAACATTTTTCAGAAAAACCTTTCCATCGTCAGGGATTGTTGTTCCTGACGATGGAAAGGTTTTTCTGAAACATGTTGGTGCAAATAATTAAATATAAAAAGTAGATATATACAAATGATATAATCAATATTTTGTTTAAAATGTCAATCTACAATGTTGCTGAATCAATTGAAAAAAAAAAAGAAAATTAATCGCACACAAATTTATGGAAATGGATGTCCACATGAACAGAACATTATTTATATATAAATAAAAATTAAACATTATGATAAACTATAGAAGTTTTACAAAGACGAAGCTGTTTATATGAAAATACAATAAGAGTAGGCGACGGCATAAGACTTTAGAAGAAAAATAAAAACATTTCATAAAATAGTCGGATGTACAAAGGTCTTTTATTAATTTTTTTTTAAAATATTTATTACATTAAACATATGCCAAACTGCACAGCAGTTTTACGGCTTAGACATAATGCCAAAAACAATTCAAAATACAGTGAATATAAAAAAGTTTGAACAGGAGTGCAGAATTTATTTATAAAAACTTTTAAATGACTAGATTATGGAATGCAACACGTTTAATTGAAATCATGTATTAGCCCACCCAACATTACGTATGGAACTAAATAATTAAGAAAATTAAAATACAAATGTGTATAGAATTATTTTAATATATAAATGTAGTTGAGATCATTAAATATTTATTTACAAACTCCAGATCATCAAATCTATGATTTAATTATTATTGAATATGAATTATTTTTCACCAAAGCTTTTTAATACCAATTGGTGGGTAAGCACAAGTTTTAATTAAAAAAAATATATAGTTTATTTCGTTATAGCGTTAATCGAAATAATCATATCGAAATAATCAAATTAATAACTGCTATAAGTTTTAAAAAATTGTATTAAGTTTACCGGTGCATCTTGAATATGTGAATTATATATTTTTATTATGAAACATGTGTGTTGGTTTTATTTCTTTGCCAAACATAATGTGCTAGGAGTTCGTCGGGCTTTGCCGTATTTCTAGATTTTCAAAACAAAATGGGGATAAAACACTTTCTCATACGACACTACCGCGAGCCGAGTGTACCCGGACTCGTAAAAGATGATCAATCGGCAATAAAGTTGAGAGATGAAGCGGGCGAGTAAGGAATTGAAATATATTTGTCTTCCTTCTTCTTCTTCCCAGCACAAGAGGAACGCACTTAGCCTAACCTACGCCCGCATCTTTCATTTATAATATCTGCAACATTCTGTGTTTGTTCTTTTATTTTAATTTTTCCCCGAAGGGATTGAATTGCTTTAATAAATAATAACTGTCTCTAAAGTGCAATTCTGTATTCATTTTAATTAATCTGGCTCCCGAGTTGTATGTCTACATGTATTGTTATTATGTTTATGTTTATTCCTATTATATTGTCGCGTGTCGTGGCTGCAGGAGGAATTAATGAAACGCTGGAATTTAATGATGGATTTATTAAAAACTGATTGATTAATTAAACAAACGTACAAAGTCTTTTAACACTATTTAACTTAACGCTATTATTTTAATTAAACTATTTCGTAAATTTATCACTCACATCGCTCTAACACTTTATTCACTATTCATTAGAACAATCCATCAAATTTCAGCACGTATTACTATTCGCTCCGGTTTATTTCGCCACGTAAGTAAGAATTTTTCCAGAATATTCGCTCAAATATCGCACAAGGGTAAGTAGGTACTTCACTTAATTATCTGTCGCTTAGTTCACACGCCTGATGTTTTCGCTTCGTGATTCGCCGCTAGAGCCGCGTAATAGGAAACATCAAAATAACAATGGCCCCCCGCGGCCTGGAACCGTTTTATTTATACCCGATAACGTTGAATTTTCGAACCTTCGAGACTTCTCTATTATTTACCAGACTTTTATAGTATTTTCTCGCAACTTCTCGTAACTTCCAGATGTTCCTGGAACTTTGGAGACGTTTCTCAAAAGCTGTAGATTACGCTAGGGTATTCTGGAATTTTCGGTAGTATTGTGAACATTTCAAACAACCATCACTTGACGTGAGTGCGTAAGTCTTTTTAGCCTCGTTACTTAATGTTATTATATGTCACATATACTTTGTATTATTATTATTTTCATAGCGACGATCGTTTTGGCTGTTTTTTTTTATATAACATAGAAAGATTTGGTGTGCTTATATACAAAATTTGTTACAATTATATATAAGATCACCACATTTTTTATATGTTTTATCATTTGACAATAATAAAGACAGCTGATACAATCGTCAATTTATTCAGATGAATTAAATATTTATTTATTTATTGATTTCAAATTTTTTATAAAATGAATGCCATCTGTATTCAAAGCATAAAAGAATTATTGTTATTTCGATTACTATTATTATTATCAACAAGGCCTTCAGCTGAACCCACTCTACTCCACACCTGGCTATCTTCCTTTCTGCAGATAAGTACGCTTGAATTTTTAAGTACGTAAGTAGCCCGAAGTTCCGAATCACAAAACAACTCAAAAAGTTATCTTGCTATGTTCATATAATAGACAACTTTACAGAATTGTCTAACCCATCTTCAAATAACTTCACTCAACTTAACCCACAAACTTATAGCAACCGAATTGCAAGAAGCAAGACGTCAAAATGTTTACAGAAATAGTAGCAGGTGTACCTTGGGCAACGGTTCGCAGTGTAAAACCTACCGAAGGGTAAGTCAAGAGTATGCCGGCTAGACGCATAAATTAAATCACATAACTTAAGGGAGGAGATTTAAATATGGCATCAACCTCGCCTGAATATTACGGAAAGGTTGGTTTGACTCGCTACTTTGGCGGGTTAGGTTATGTTACGTTGGCGGGTTAGGTATGTGAGTATGTGCTTAAGACCACAGTATACTAAGAACAGTAATACGTCTTCATATAAACTGGCCGCTACCCATTAGAATGTGTGCGTGCGGGCTCGGCGCCGTGTACGCACGCACTGTGACGCACACGTTGACATAGAATATGGGGGCACAAGGCGGCGGCAGTAAGGGCCGTGCCTTCGGTGCCATTCGCGCTCGCAGCCGCCGCTTTAGAAAAAAAATGCGCTTCCTCAAAAAAATGCATTTTTTTAAGTTTGTGGTGCTTTAGGTACTAAAAAGGTGTGTTGATTATCACAGAGAATGTGAGTTTTTAAAAGTCTACGTTGATGTTAATCAGCGTTCTTTCAATTTAAGTGCAGAAACTAGGTATACTAATTACAGAAATTTTCAGGTTTCGCGTCTACCTTATGCGTCGGAATCTCAGACGCTACGAGTTAAAAGAAAGGGAGTAAAAATAAAGTGACAACCCTAGCGTCAATGCAAGAGTAGGCTAATAACTCGCCGACAGGTCGGAGATAAACTACTGTTCTGGGTATACTGTGTTAAGACGAAAAATACAACTACATAATTAAGTCTTCTGTGTATAGTTTTCTGGGATATTCTGCCGTGTGTATGTGACCTCTCTGGCCAACGTTTCAGTTCCCATAGCCATTATCCCAGAAAACTATACACAGAAGATTCTGAACGGCCGTGAAAACCTAAGGACATTTTTACATAATTAAGATTCGTAAACAGAGGGCCCTTTTTTTTCAATTATCCGTTGCGGCCTAGTATTCGGGGTTACGCCACTGACTTCCTGTTTAAGGTCGCGCAGGAATTTGCGCTTAGAGGCACTTAACTGTAGCGGTTTTTCCATCTAAACTCGCGTATTTATAATTTCGTCACACGAAATCTAGTTTGGTTCGCCACCGCTGGAGATGTCTGCGGTCTCCGGGTCCCGGAGTTTGGGGACCTCAGACCGCGGAGTATTTTACACTTGAAACGTTAAAGTTTTTTCGCCTCCCGGCATGCAGTTTAATCTTCAAAGTGTCTTTTCACAGGAAAACGTACATTTTCGCTTCGGAATACTTTATCTGAGAAATATTTTGAACCGCTTTATTTCTTGTTTAATCGTTTTGAAAGCCACCACGCCTCGGAAAATGTATATTTCGTGAGACTCGCTCAGATATTTTTGAAATATTTTGACAGAATATATTTGTTCAGCGGGTATCTTGTAAAAATTTCCACGAAAACTTTTTTTTTGACAAATAAAGATATGTACACGGAATGTGTCTAATCATCGTTCGTACTATTTTCGAATAAAGTGAAATTCTTGGGCTATATTTGACTATTATATGTAAAATACATCGGTGATATTATTAGTCATAGACTTTGGACAACTATAAGAGACAAGTACCATGTAAAAATGTGTCGGTAAGGTAGTAAATCACATAGTTCGGTAGTAAGTTGGTCTGTACGTGTGTGCAAACCTTGCAAGTTTACCCCAACCACGGTTAGTAAAATGCTCAAAACTTAAACAAAAGATGCTGAAATCTACATATGTCATGAGTTTATATATATCAAGTACATACGCGGATAATAATATAATTTTTGCAATAGTTATATGCTAATTATCCTGGATGTAATTGCTCTTGTTGCGGGACATTATTGTGCAGTGCAATGCAATATACAGCCTCTCAATCATATATTTTTTCACCTTTGCCTTTAAAATATTTTTGAAAATTTTTTTTTGGCGCTGAATACAAATCCCGGCATAACTTACATGTTAAACGGAGCTCTACTATTTGAGCTACTCCCCCATTTGACTGTGGTGTCACATTATATAAATACGTTTTGCTGATTTTTTTGTGAAGGAATATTACATTGGTTTATTTTTGAGATATTTTTTATTAAATAATTGATATACAAATACATATTTTTATTAAATAATTGCGTGCGTTTAATGAGATTATCAAGTATAAATAGCATAAAGTAATAACATAAATAATAAGCAATAAAGCATATTACATAAGAAAATAGGAGTGTTTAAAAACACAGACCCCAAAACGCAAAATTAAATCAAAAGCAATATAAAAGAAACTCAGTATATGTGGGGTATAAAAGCAAAGGCAGCAATATTAAAAAATAATTTTTTGAATGCAGTTACCGAGGATTACCAATTCAAAATGTACTGAATTCTAGATTTTATTTATCTATCCCTTCGAAAATCATGTTTCTTATAAATTTATTGGCTAACATACTTCCCATATTTTCTTTCTTCTTTCTTTCTTATTTTTTATATTAAAAAAATATTTAATTCAATTTGTTACATATCGTGAAAATTGAAAAAAAAAGGTTTTTGTTTATTCAAATAGAAGCTTAAAATATCTGCTCCATACATCTATTAATCGCTTACAATAATACCTATCCATAAAATTACTTACTTAGAGGTGTTGTGTTTAGCGTGTATATGTGTATGTGTGTGTATGTATGTTTGTGTAAGTATGTGTATTTGTTTGTGTATGTGTGTATGTGATTGTGTATGTATGTATGCATATGAGTGTGTGTGTTTTACGTGTTGGTCATTGCATACATGATTTTGCTTTATGTTAGTTATAAACTTTAATAAAACTAGTTTCTAAAACGTTAATGGTCTCATTTTAAGTCGTCAGCAGTGCAAAAGGTTAGTATTTCCGCCTCTCATATATATTCTGGGATATTATAAAAGTGCTATAAATACGCGTAACTCGTTTTTTAAAGATTTTTTTTTTAAATACATAATTTTACTCCGATACTCGATAAATGTATCTCATTCTAGTCTTCACAATTGACTGCCCTTTCCTCACGACATTCTTTAGACGATTTTTATCTTTGACTTCTTGTGATCCATGGGGTGTTTACGCTCTTGGATTTTATCAGGCTGACGATGTATTTATTATCTTTTGGGATACTCAGAACTACCTTTGTATAATGTACCTGTATGTTAAGCCAGATACATACGAAAAAGTTTTTATAATCGTTCTGACGCCCTGAATATATTTAATTCTTCTATTATTTTTTATCTTATTCGAAAAAGTTTTTAGAAGACCGACATCATAATCAAAATTGAACTAGTAATCATTTATCCACAGGATTCTAAAGCTGTGTAACTAATAAATATAAAATATTTAGTTTTTATAGTGTTTTGCATGTGTTTGAAACAATCTATTTTTCTGAATACTTCGTTAAAATCAGTTCGAGGTATGAGGTATGTACATTAAAAAACTTAAACTTTACGTAAATAAGTCAGATTTTAAATGGTTGAATCTCAGAAAGTGTACAACATAGGCAGAAATTGGTGTCAATAGTTTGTGGACAGATTTTTCTATGTAGTTTGGATCAAAGTCCCACATTTCCAGATGACAAATTTAATAATCCTCCTTTTAAGAGCGAAGCGCGAAAAAAGGAAAATTTTGTGAATTTTTTTAAGAAAACCCATTTGTGTTATGGTATTGGTCTCATTTCTATATTAAAGTATAGACTTTTAAAAATATGTTAAAAAAAATTATAAGAAAAATGTTCAACATTGGTGGAAACTCTTGGGTTCTGTCGACTGCCGAAAAAAAGTCCTCCGCGATGACCACTCCCATTTCATCTGTAATCATAAAAAAAAAAAAACAAAAATATTATAAAAATTAACACTATAATTATATCTTTGACGTATGTTTGAATTTAAAATAGTGTTTTTTAGGGAAAAAATCGGGTTTCGATTAAAAAACTATGTAAATTACTACGACAAAGACTAGTATATTATGTATAAAATAACCACTAAAAATTTCAAGTCGATCGGTTCAGTGGTTTCCAAAATATTTTGGTCATCAATTTTCAAAACATGATTTCGAGTTTGAAAATTGAGCAATGAATAAATCGCGAAATCTTTCAACTTACATAAAATCCAAATCCATAATATTAGTCCTTGCTTAGAATTCTTATATCATCGAACACTCTTCATAAACATAATAGAAACAAGCCTTAAGTTTTTATTATTAAAGAGCCCGACAGGCAGCTACCTGCATGTTGCGCGGTGCGTAATAAAAAAAGTGATGCCACTATTATCAGCTATAACTTTTTAGAAATTTTTCTTGAAATTTTCAAACTTTAAGAAAATGCAAAAATTTAAAAACTGAGTTTTTCAAAATGTCTAGGTAGGTATTCCCCCTTAAGTTTATTTTTAAAACTAATCAGAATAAATGGAGTAAAGTTTATGTTTTCCGACGGTATAAAAGCATTCGCAGGATACCACTTAGAAAATCAACTAAAATAAATGTTGAACATGAGCGAAATTTTCCATAAATTCCTTTTCAAAAGCACATACTGAAAACAAGATTGTTGTAATAACGAAAACACAAAACATTCCTGCCAACGTAGCCATGAACAATGAAAACATTACACAACAGCAATATTTTAAATATCTCGGAAGCGTAACAGAGGGCGATGCAAGATGCAACGTAAGGGTAGGTCACCCCAGGTCAGGTATTTCACGAGGGCTCCGTAATCCAGAAGCCGAATTCTTTCCTTGCACTATACAGGTGCAACATAGCTATAGTCGACAATACTTTACAGGTAGATGTCGTTAATTATTTTACTAATTTTAGTTATAGACACAACGACTTTAAAGTTTGCATTTTGTTATTAATAATTTAAAAAAATATATTGATTGTAGTATTTGTATATATCTACTTATATTATTTGATTAATTACACCAACATGTTTCGGAAATACCTTTCCTTCATATTATTACTGAAGTTCTTGAATTGGAATTTTTATTAGAATTGGGCTAGTAGTTAAATTGAATTGATTATTAATAATATTTTGTTTGCTTTACTAATTTGTAATGATTCTAAATTATTCAATTTCAGATCAAAATTATTTATGTGTAAAATAGAAAGTTCTAAATTTTTATCAAACCCGTGATCATTTTCTAATAAATGATTTGAAAATTCAGAAAAACTTGCTGAATCAATTGAAAAAAAAAAAAATAAATTATTTACTTATTTTTATGAATCCGTATTTTTCGGAATAGTGGGCTGAGTTTGAAATAAATAATGTATTGTTTTTTTATGTATTTTAACCCAATTCTATTTATAATAAAATTGTCTAATTTATAATAAAATTTATACAAAAGAAGAGTATACCTCATATTACACATTCTAATTGACATTTGAAGTTTTCGTTTCCACAAACATTAATAATGGATTCTCTGAAAAAAAAATGTACGTTACAAACCGTCGAACAAGTGCTCGGATCGTTTCTACCGCCGTTTCTCAAACAGCATCCATATTCTCTCAGCACATCCATAATGGATGTTCAAAGCTTTGTGGTTCTGTACAAGACAGATTGAACACGTGACGTTTCCTATAAAACGGCGACTTAACTGTTTAATCCATTCGTGGGAGAGACGGCGTTTGCGGACACCCTTCGGTATATGTAATATTGTTTATTCCACACGAAGTATTATGACACCAAATATCTAATTAACTAACCATCACACTGTTATCCGAGGGGGTAGGCAGAGAGGATTGAATGCCGCACTCTTCCATTCTGGCACACCACTTTAGCTTCGACCGTATTCATACATTTTCCCATGCTCATCAGTTTTTGAAGCTTTTAACAATACCATCCTCCAATATTTGGTTTATCTGATCATGCCAGATCTTTAGCGGACGCTCTCTGTTCTTGCAACCTATTCATATTTTTTTAACCAACCTCAGCATACTCATTCGCTCCACATGATCAAACCAGCACAGCGATACTTTCTCTGTTCTATCTACTTCGCTGCAGTTAGCAAAATATTCACATCTAGTTTATTCATTCCTCATTATCGGAAACAAATTTTCTATACTATACTTTTTTTCTGCAATATCAGGTTTTTCATGGCACCAGATCTCCATTATGAACTGCTAATCTTGCTTCGTGTAACATATTCCCATTAGCCATAATATCATTCATTCACTACATGCCCCGCCCACTCTAGCTTCCTTGCTTTCACGGTACACCACAAATTCAGGTTAGCCTGCACCATTTTTCGGTTTAGATGTCCCGCATTGGGTCATAATTATTGATTAAGTTAAATTATATCTCACAGAGACGAAGCTATTTGTATGAGAAACGTTTAACGAAGTCTTTTTATAGGATAGCCCAGGGCCTACAACCTGTATGGGCTGGATCAAGTATTTATTCTACTGAATGCAACGTTCAACAATTCCATCCTAAGAACATCCACACATTATCAAATTTTTTAATGTTCTATATATCTATGTTCTAAATCTGAAAACCTTTCATATATTTGAAGGGATTATGCTACAGGCATCTGTAGTAGGTACTACATTACATAATATTTCGTAGCTGGTAATTATTTTTCTAAATCTAACATAATAATTATGTTGTCTGTCCGACCGTCCGCCCTCTGTCTATCTGTCGCGGTAACTTCGTATAACGTCCGTAATTTCATTCGAATTCACGGATAAAACAACAAATTAAACAGCTGGAGATGGAACTTGAATCTGGGCCAGCAAACCCGAACCGGCCGCTCTACGCATGTTGCTACGGTCGCCTCTCCGTGGACTGCCAAAAAGAAATTATAAATATATACTAGGGCTTAGCAAAGACGCGATGTACATTCCGCCATTTTTAACGGGTTACAGTTAGTTTTATTAAATTTTATTCATAATTATTGCGCTAAACTTTATTTTCTTTTTTACCGATACCTTTTTTGGCGTACCAAGTAGAAAAATAATATATTATATGAAGTGAAGTGTTCATTTATCCATGGATATGTGACCCTTTCGCCGTATACATTGTCATTATTGTACGAAATTGAAAATTTGGAATAGTAGTATTTCCGATATGAATATTGAGAAGGAAACTATTATTTGACTGTCTAAAATGACGTACTTTTATTATAAATTTCGGCCGTGAGTTAAGGCTGTGAGAACAGCGCCTTCTAGCGTCTTGTTGCGTTAGCGGCGGATATTTATGCATGTAGATTAAGAATTTTCTTTTCATTTTGAATCTCATTATCATTTTATATCTCATAATTATTTCGCCATCTGATGAGCGTTACTTGTTGGACATTGTTTCATAGAAATTTATGAATTTTCGTTTGCTTTTAATTCCATACTAGCTGTAACCCGTCAAAAATGACGGAACATTGGTTCGCGTCTTTGGTTAGCCCTAGTATATAATTATAATATCTTTTTGGCGGTTCACGGAGAGGCGGCGGTACAGTATTTTTGACCAGTCACGCAGGCTCGGCAGTAGCAAAATCGCTAAATTGCGGCCGGTTCGGTTTTGCTGGCCCGGGGTATAAGCCCCATCTCCAGCCGTTTAATTTGTTTTTTAGTCCTAAATTCGAATGAAATTACGGACGTTACACAAAGTTACGGATGGACAGACAGACAGACGGACGGACATACAACGAAATTGAAATATTTGATTAATTAATACTTTTGTAGCTTTGGTGACGGACGTTGTTGCATAGATAATATGCATAAGTACTTTTGTTTTTTATATCTTATCAATATTTGCGACTTTTAGTAGCATTAGAGATGGACATTGTTACATATTGAATACATATGAATTACGTATTTTTATTTTTTCTTCTTTATTTTCTTTCTTATTAAAAATATGTTCCCGCTCATTAAGATCGTTTTTCAAAGTTTAAGCGTCAAACTATTTTCTCAACGTTTCTCGACGTTGGTTATTAAAACGTGTTTATGGAGTTTAATTAATATGGAAGAGGATCCAGTTTAGGAAGAGCGCCGCTTAAACGAGGTCCTAGCACGGGTTTTAAATACTAGTTTAAAAATATAACTTTTTTCGATACAAAAAAAAAAAAATTATGCTTTTCATCTCACGGTGGTTCGTCATAAAATTGTATTTAAAAAATTCAATTTAAGTAATGGTGTGAATGATTCAATACTCAGTCAATAAATGCGTTTTAGATAAAATAAGTGAAATTGGTTAATTATTAATATAATAATACAGGGTGTCTCGTAGCTAGTTACAAAAAGTTTATGGTATAAAACACGCCAACAGGATATCTCGTAGCTAGTAACAAAAACTTTACGGTATAATACACGCATGCAGGGTATTTCATTGCTAGTAACAAAAAGTTTATTGTATAATACACGCATATAGGGTATCTCGTTGCTAGTAACAAAAACTTTATGGTATAATACACACATATAGGGTATCTCGTAGCTAGTAACAAAAACTTTATGTTATAATATACGCATAAAGGGTATCTCGTAGCTAGTAACAAAAACTTTATGGTATAATACACGCATACGGTATATCTCGTAGCTAGTAATAAAAACAAAGTCTTCTTCATTCAATTTTTATGTGCATGTTGAAAATTACGAAGATAAGCGACGTCAAAGTTTGCATTTTTTAATAAATATTTCTTGATTATCTTTCGTAAAACGTTAGACTGTCATGAAGGTAATGTATCAAATCATTTTCTTTGATACAAGTAAAATAACACGGTTAAAACCTTGCAGAAATTAAAACATTTTTTTTTTGTAAATAAGTTTTTGTCATTTCTATACTGTTGTATTTTGCTATTACTTTGTGGTTATTCATTATAAATATAATTAAACTAGTTAACTTTGTTTATACGACTAAAATTTATTTGGTAAAACCAACCGGTTTCGGAAACGACGTTCCTTCATCAGGGTATACCCAATACTAATTGAACTTTACAAAAATTATAAACAATCATACTTCAGTGTTAAGTGTCCAAATGGGGGTAAATAGTGGGGGGTGCGAAAGAAACAGGTGATAGGGTGAAAGGGAACATATTCAAAATAGGACTGTAAGTTAAATTTTTTTTGTTGTTAATAATAGATTCATTATTATTTATAGCTTTCTTAATCTCTAGGGTCTCTAAATTATTAAGGCATCTACTTTTACTATTAATGTGAAGAATGTTGACCCCTGTATTTTTATTAAAACTATGGTTACTCTCAATAATATGATTGGCAAATTTGTCACTTCGTTTGATTTGTATTAAAAGGAATGAGTATTTTAAATATTCCATACAAGTTACTGTAAGGATAATCAAACGAGTATAGAAAATAAGTCAGAAATATTGAAAAAAAAATCGCTTTCTCCGTAGCTGTCGACATTGTTTACCCAAATTGTGGGGAATATTTTCTATTTATAACTGAATGAAGAAGATTATTTCAAAGTTTTTGCTACCTTCCACGAGGTATACTGAATATAATATGGACATATAATTATAAAATATCTCAAAACTATCACATCATTCCAGCCAGAACAAAAACAGGACAATTACGACTCACTTGAAGCGAATTAAAATTATACAATGATATACCTCGACAGACAAGTAAATTAAGCACGAAAAAGAAACATACTAAGATATACATAAATATAACAACAATAAAGGTTTAATGTACTACTTGTGATTGGTTTGTCATTTTTTAAATTATTCAACGTCATTTTTTTTTAAAATCCGTTTATAAATTTGGTAAAATGTTTGGTAAATTTAAATGTTATTTTCACAGGACTCCAAGGTCTCTTGTATTGTTTTTGAATATATAAAAGATTATAAAAAATTACGCCAAGCGATAAGAGTGACAATTGACATTTGGCCGTGCTGGACCATGCATTTGAACGAACTATTACGGGACGAATGCAATGTTCCTGTGGAATCAGAAGGGAAGAAAGACGCTGGCGGGGTTGACGTAATATAGGGAATAACCTTGGAATAATAACAGTGGAAGCCACTAGGGAAGCCTTTCGTCTAGCGGTGAATAGATATGACTTATTTATTTATTTCCACACACAATGTTATGTGGGCTAATACATGATTTCATTTAAAAATATTGCATTCCATCTAGTCATTTAAAAGTTTTTATAATAAAAATTTTGCACTCCTGTCTAAACCTCCATATATTCACTGTGTTTTGAGTTTCTTTTGGCAGGCTATCGAAGATCGGGTTTTTGAGTCCTGGTTTTAAGGAGAAACATTTTACAAGAACACAGTGATGGATTTTATTCCCAGGGGGACATCATTAATCAAGATATATTATAGTAGTTTCCCACATAAAAACATAGGTTCGTCTCTACGAGACATCTAGGTATAATATATCTTGATTAATAATGTTGCCTTGGGGATAAAATCCAGTATTGTGTTTTTGAAAATAAATAAAAATTCTAACATATTCTGAATATAAAAAACTGGTCTAAAAAGAATTAAAAATTGAAATAATTTTCAGGCGTATTCTAGTGTGAAGTTAACTATCCGAAAGAATCTCATATACACATATAAACATATTGGTTTAAAAACTCCAATCAAAATATAGATAAGTACCTCA
>JADDOH010014302.1:0-10271 GCA_016648135.1 Agrypnia vestita | reverse complement strand
AAAAACAGTATTTTTTAAAACATAAATTGCATGTAAATGTATTAACAGATTTTGCAATAATTATAACAAATTTAAGATAAACGTTTACTTTATAATATTATTGAATAAAAAATACATCTCAACAGGCCGTTCAGTCATAAAAGGCCCACAAACTGGAGCAACTTTCTTCATTTCTAAAACATCGAAGGTTTGGTAATTTATTAATCAATTATAAAATATAGTTTGTGATATTTTAATAAAATAGTCGTATTTAAAATATATGTAACCTGATGAATAAATTTTAAAATAGGATATTTCCCTACAAAAATTTGATAAAAAACGCAAGAGAAGATATGAGAAAAAATGATGAAAATAGCTCATTCTGCTAGACGATCGCCTTAATGAAAATAATTAATGCTTATATACGTAAGACACAGTCCCCCAACCCCTGGATAACCACTTCCTCCTCCCGATATAAACATTTAAAATATTATATTGGACACTAATTCCAAATTTTTTATTATTTCTCTTTAGAAACCTGCGTAATACATTGGCACCATTCCCGTTTCTGCAGCCACCCCACCCCTACCCGATATAAATTTGTACTGTGTTAAATTCCATTTCTTGCCAAGATTTCGCCATTTCTCTTTTTTATCCTGTCCAGCGATTAACATTCACATTCCAATGACCATCCCACAACCTCCCTTCAATTTCAATGTGTATTCTATTGGAGGCCATAACAATTTTGTTCAAATACTCTCTAGGTTCCTTGGCAAAATATACCCCACATCGGTCATCGGACATATCGCCCCGTTCCGCCTGGTCCAATTTTTAACTGCGCAAAACGTATGCCCTCATCTCTTTCACTAAGCCCCTTTATGAAATTATGACAATTAAAAAAATTATAAATAAAAAACTAACCCATAAAAACCAAGTTTTTACAATAATCCCTCTCTCATTTTCGGGTTTCGTGTCTACCAGATGCGTCGAAGTATTTTTATACAACTCACTGAGTTGTATAAAAATACTTCGACCAAAAAACCATTAAATATTTGAAAAATCCAAAATTATACTATAATTATTTAAAAAAATTTAACGAAAATTTGATAAATCTTTTTGATCGTCGCCACGAGTCTGCTTGCAAAGTTTCAGCTCGATTGGATTACGGGAAAATGGTTAAAAATCGATCCAAAGTTTTTTCGTCAGACAAGCAAGCAATCAGACGCCACGAATTAAAAGAAAGGGAGTAAAAAGTAACCAATAAAAATCACGTTTTTACAATACTCCCTGTCTCATTTTCGGGTTTCGTGGTTACCATATGCGTCGGAATCTCCGTATAACTTACTGATTGTATGAAAAAAAACATTAAAATTTCTAAAAAATCCAAAATTATACTATAATTATTATTTTTTTAACGAAAATTTGATAGATCTTTTTGATCATCGCCACGAGTCTGCTTTCAAAGTTTCAGCTCGATTGGATCACGGGAAAAGGGTTGAAAATCGATCCAAAGTTTTGTCCTCAGACAAGCAAGCAATCAGACGCCATAAATTAAAAGAAACGGAGTAAAAACCCATAAAAACCACGTTTTTACAATACTCCCTTTCTCATTTTCGGGTTTCGTGGCTACCATATGCGTCTGAATCTCCATAGAACTTACTGAATTGTATTAAAGAATCATTAAAATTTCTAAAAATCCAAAATTATACTGTAATTATCAATTTATTTTTAAGTAAATTTGATAGATCTTTTTGATCGTCGCCACTAGTCTGCTTGCAAAGTTTCAGCTCGATTCGATCACGGGAAAAGGGTTAAAAATCGATCAAATTTTTTTGTCAGACAAGCAATCAATCAATCAGACGCCACGAGTTAATACAAAGGGAGTAAAAATATAAAGAACCTTTGTTTATAACCGGGATTAACTTTGGTATGATATCATCTTATTTTCTTATCATCCGTCTTCTTGTTTTATATATACAAATGAGAGGGAAATTTTTTTACGTGAGCATACGAAACATCTCGGCGGTTGACCTATTTTGGGCAGAACACCTAAAAGTTTTATGTAGGTACTAGGGGCGTACAGTGAGAACGAGAAGCGTTACTTTTCCTAAGCACATTTTTTGAAAAGAAAACGAAATAAGAGGTATGTCTCATAATATTCCTATCACAATAATTAACATATTATTCAGATTTTAATATGCCGTTATATTCTTCCGGATAAATATTTAATTTCGATTATTTTTCCAAATATATGTTTAATATATGTTATTTTCGGATGTTGTTTTCTTATGTTCTTTTCCAAGTATATGTTCTTCTAAAAGCCAACCTTCACTAGACCATGATCTGACATTACATACCTGTACAGTACAGTACAGTACAGGAATGCAATTGTCAATCCTTGGAAAGAGTAGACAATATCAAGTACCTTGGAATAATTATTGATAAACACCTGAAGTGTAACAACCATTTTACTATGTTAACAAATAAAATTAGAAAACTTACATATATTCAAGGAATTAAGGAATATACTGGACAAGGACACATTAAAAACCGTATATTATGCTATTGTACAATCGTTACTCACCTATAATATTATTTACTGAGGAAACTACTACAAGACCACTCTAGAGCCTTTAAATAATGCACAAAAATTAATCTTAAAAAGAGTTTTTTATACTTTTCACAACTTTTATTCAAGTAAAATAAAATCATGACTGTCAGCCAGCCTGTCATTATTTAGACTCTACGCAAATTATATAAAGTCAAAATTATTGCTAAACGAACCCAGCAAATGCGCCATACTAGAATGTCTACTTCCCTAATGTATCAGCCAATAAATGCCAAGACAGTGTTTGGACAAAGAAGTTGTTTTTACAAGGCTCCTTTGTTCTTCAATGTTCTTCCCGAAAACATTTAAGAGTGCCAATACTCTTGTTACTTTTTGAAAAAATGGTTATGGGTATTATGGTGACTGATGGAAGTGATATTCAAATGTATTTGGTATCCATTCTGTCATAGTCAATGTGGACACCCTACTTTTAACTTTCTACACAACACTATTTGTGAAGACATTATTGTTACCTGCATTTGCACAAATACCCAACTGCCGAAAAGAGGTCATAATTTATTGCTCAATAAACTGTATTTTTTTATCACTATTTAATATACGCAAACATTCATTTAATTTTTTTATATTTTTTATATATACCTATATACTTTTTAACTGTGCTATTATATTTATTTGTTGTTCTATCCATATATATGATCCTTTACGTATATTATTTTACTTTCTCTATTGCTTTTGTATTATATAATATATACAGTTTTTATTTCCCACATTTAATATTAATATCCTCAATTAATTGATTAATCATATAGTTTTGTAGTATTTTATTTTATATCTTTATTATTTTGTTCTCACTATATTGTCAGCTGCTCATCTCGGCACAGGTTCTTCCAAGTAAGATGAGCGGCTCCATTTCCTATGTCGTGTATCAAGATGAAGATAAATAAATAAATTTAAAAAATAAAAAAGTCACGCTTCTTGTTCTCACTGCATGTCCCTGATAGGTACCTACCCATATGACACAATAAGAATAAATGGTTTCATTAGGTTAGACAAAAAATATTGTGATTTTACACTAAAAGTAAGCTACGTTAATTAATCATTACTTTGTTTAAGAATAACACATTTCCTCCCATCCATATTACAAAATATTATTCTCAGTTCATGTCAAAGTTTAGAATATATGACAAACATTAAGGATAATGAATATGACGTTAGCTACTTACGTATAAGTGGCAAAGTTAACAATAATTTCTACTTTATTATTGAACCGGATATGGCGACGTATTGTTAGACGATATTGTGCCTCCTCTTGTAAATGTTGCAGCAAGAAAGACCAAACGTCAGACAGATGTCTATACTTTCCCAAAGAATATTATAAAGAAATTTAATATTTGCTAGAACTGTTTACTTTTTATGTTATTGTTACTTTTTCTATTATTGTTATGTTGTAACATTGTGCCCCTTACCCTCTAACAGAGTACCCCAGATACGGGGCTAAGTGATACAATCGACTGATTTAATTAAAGTGCAATTTAAATTTAATAGTTGCTAATAATGTTCATGTTTGAATAATTTGAATTAAAGAGAGATTGTTATAGTTTATATCCGTGCCGAAAACAAGCTGATTAAAACAATATTTTAGTCACTAAATTCTAGATTGTTTTTTTTGTAACACTGTACCCCACCTTACCGCACACGTGAATTCTCTAGTATCTACTTCTACTGCACTAAACTCGCCTCCACAGCGTCTGGCGCACCGGCATGTTCCTCTAAAAAAGGCTCATTGTTCTATGTACTGTATTATACCGTTTTTATTAATAAAAAAATATATTTAAATTAATTTCTAGAAAAAAGTAAGGCTTTGAATCAAACGATTAATCAAAAAAATGTCGGCATACTTCCCTTCGCACATATATCTACGTAATTAAATAAATCCTCCCTCACGTTTTTCTCGTGTACTCAGTGAAGTGGATATTAATTTACCTGTCACAAAAAAAATCGACTAATTTCTCCCGATTCCTCAAACCTCAAAGGGTAATAAACAAATGACTCATATTTTGGTAATTCATCCGGTCCTGTCTTTCTCTCTACGCAATAGACAAGAACAGTAAAGCTGGAGTCGCATGCGTTGAAAATTGTCCAAGAGATGGTGCTAGTTTATCGATTCTCTTGCTTGGCTCTAGTATGGCCCCTCCCACTCGTCGAATATAAAGCCGTATTCTCACTGCAGGTGGAGGTACTCTGTAGAAATAGCACACGTCAACAAGTATTTTACATTCATCGCCATTATCCCTTTTACTTGGTGGCACACTTTTAAGTTCACTAAAAGCATTTAGTTGAGCTGTGCGCTCAACTTTTAAGGCCGTTCCCAGAGCCAAGAGCATTTGGATGTACTACATTTCAACAGAATGTGCGTGTTTGGACATATTAGGCAACTTTGCCCTTGATTGTATACACTTAATTTATTGATAGCATTTTGCGGAAAACACAAAACCCATTTACTCAACAATTATTATTCCTTCAAAATTAGATATTTCATAAAAAATTAACATTTTTGCATCACTTTTAGTTTCAGACCTCAAGTAAAAATATTTTTCAACAATTTTTTTTTCTAGATATAAACATCACGTTTTATTTAAATACATGTGTCAAATCATGTACCCATGACTAATACATATAGAATTCTCAGTGGGTGGTGAAAAGAATGACAAAAAAGGATAAATAAAGTTCATAACCGCAAAAAACGTCATCGTGTGGGTAAAAATGACAGAATATATCATTTTTTGTTTGCTGTTAAAATCTATAAAAAATGTCGATAATTTAAAGCTGTGAATTTGTGAGAAATTTTTAATCAAGCGTGCCAAATTCCTAACCAAACTGTATATGACATTAAATGTCCGTTAGCAGTTACGAGAAAATTACAAGATAAAAAACAAGATTAAAAAATAAAATGACATGAATAATAAAGGGCTAGATAATAAAAAAGCTAGATTAAAGAGATGAGGCCGTAATAAGACTGAACCTCAATTTCAATTTGCGAATGAGGATGATTCAGTGTTACGTGTTCTCTTTACTCCTGTATAGAGTCGTGGATACTCACTGAAGGGTTGATAAAGCAACATAAGACATTTGAGATTTGGAACTATAGACACAACCAATAAAATGAACTAAAAAGTCACTAAAGGGTCGCTAATAATATAATGATAAATGTATGCATTTATTCGAGTGGAAAAGGAAAACAAGTTCTTTAAATAATAAATATGCGGAATCACAATAGATTATGAGACATCCGAAAACATACATATCATTTGACCATCAAGATGGAGAATGTCTTAGCTAATGAATTTAGGGACACTAGACAAAGATGAATGATGTTTTTGATTTGATCTATTTAAAAAACTAATCATGACAATGCATTATAAAAGATTTAATGCAATATTTAAAATTATTAACAGATATGATATTACTTATCAGTGAAGTTAGATAAGGTATTTGATGCCTGATATACCGAGATTAATGTCACGATTACAAATAAGATAAGAAACTGATATGTGTTAAATCAAAATATAAAACATGTATCTTCAAAGGACTTGTCAACACATATAACTCTTGATAATTAATCGGAAAGTTTGTCTGAAATGATAAAAACTCGCTACAACGGATCGTGATATATGCACAGTTTATTTCTTAGGGAATTTCTAGAATAACGCGACTTTTTGCAGCATTATTTCCATCATAAGATATGAAGCATAGAAATATTTAATTAATTTTATTTACGATCTCCAAAATAATTAAAATTTGCCTTCATATTGTTTGTTCCATATTTTTAACAAAATCAAAGATTTTGAAAGAAAATCATTAATACATGTTCCTTGCTCCAGCTATTTCATTTATTTTAAGCATATTTTTACTAGCGTTTTTCAGTGAGAAATAATAAAGAAATTTATATGTACACAAGTATCCAAAACTTGGGAGAGCAAGATACTTAAACTAATATTTTCGTAATCATTGTAACACTGTAGAATATTAATCATCCTCCAAAATTTCATGCAATAAATGAAATCTGTGACATTGAAATCATATTTTTACTCAACTGGACAAACTAAATTATGAATATTTATTTTTATGCAAGTTATGATTCACTACAATGTAATATACTGTAGACGCAATGATGAAGTTTTCTAGCCTGAGATGTAAAAGTTTGAATAAAAAGGTAATATTTCCCGTTATTTCTAGGATAACAAGGTTATTTTATTAGTAAAACGCAAAATAGAGTTTTTTGTAAAGTTTCTGTAAGAAATGTCAAGACATCTGTCAAACCTCAAAATTTACGAATTATGCAATGTTATAAAATAACGATATTACGCAATGTTATAAAATAACGATGTACATTAGGGTGGTTTATGTTTGTTATTTTTAGTTACATAATAAGTACTTAGAAGTTTGTTATTTTTCCAAATTCATAAGTATACCCGACCACAAAGCTATGAATTTCAGATACACATTTCGGATTATTTCATTCCCTATAGATCTTAGTCTTTGATTGAATTAGAATTGTATTTTTCTGAATAGTCGTGTATTCCGTATACAAATGAACATATAAGTCCTAAGTCAAAAAAGCATTATTATTAAGCCGTCGATGTTCTAATTTTATGATTTTTCTAATATTCGACAAATAAACTATTTTTTTTAAGTATTGAAGTAGAAGCGTAAAAGGGAAACACGAAGGGCTGGTGGTATGAAAATAAAACAAACTTAAATGCCACAGCGGGCTTTCAATCAGCCCAAACAAGCTCGTATGCCTTTTTAGATCCATCTCTCATCGGGAGAAAGGCATTATTGTCTAGATTCCGGCGATCCGGAGCCGAATGTAGTAACGCTGCTGGCTTGTGTACAAAACAGCGGCCCAGCCAGCCTCGCCCATTTCTGTCGAACGAAGTCGCTCTTTGCGCGCGCAGAGCTCCCCAACTGTCAAACCGAGCGAGCGAGTCGTCGGCCGCCAGCCGCTATTCGGCCGGCGAAAGTAGATGAGCCAACAGCGCGGCCAGTGTTGCTTGGGCGTCCCTGCCACCGGCGTGAAGTTCCCGCGATAGCTCACCTGCCCGAGGTGCCTACCTGCGCGCTGGGCGTGCGGCATAACCTCAAAACTCTCATTGACGTTTGCGCGCCATCGCGGAGGTTCATGTATACAGCGAAAATCCCGCCGCGTGTTCGACTGTGATTGGTTTTTGAAAATAGTTTTGTGCTTGTGGGATACTATGGTGCAGTCCGGTGAGCGCGGGACCCCGCTCGCCTTGGTTTTTAAATGTAAGATGTGGTTTGTGTTTTCGTTCTGTGCACTGTTTACCGGGACGTCTTACGTGATCGCTGGCAGCGGGCACATCACTGACAGTAAGTGCACGTGACATTAATATTTATTTTTACTTCCGCATCTTTAGGATGGTATTCACCGATTATTGACTGCCGATCGCGGTCCAAAACGCAGTTAATTAATAATAACGAGCGTTGAAATCACCGGCCGCGCGCGTATGTGGGTAGGTATGTTCCGAGCAGACGCTCTAAACAGCTGGTAATGGAATTCAAGAAACTCGTTTCGTGGAATTTTGTAAACAATTACATCTGATGAATGAAAGTTGCCCGAAACGATATATATATATATTTTTGATAACCCACTTAAATTTAAAAATTACGATACAATCATTTTGCGTAAAAATGCAATCCAAAAAATATTTTACCTATCGAAAAATTATCGTTCTCCAAGACAGAATACTCAAACTGATTATATTAAAATGTGTCAACAATGCAGTATATTTTACTATTTTTACTTTAAATTATCTTATTACTTACTAAAAAATAATTTAACGGCATTTGTCATTTAAAGAAGTAAGCAAGTGCCAGATGAAGTTGGCTCTGTTTTGCTGAGTAATCGTTGACATGAACAGAGAAGAATTGTCACATTTAAACGCACCTGTGTACATCAACAATACACGAATCCTATTATATTACGCCTGTGGGAATGCAATATTTTTCAATTAACTTGTAAACCTCTGAACAATATGGTATAGGTACTTCATTATTGATTATTATCTATCTAAAGGCTATTCATCAATTACCTGTCATTTGAATTACTTAATAACGTTTTATTTGTAAGATAAGAACACATGTGAAATAGCTGCCGACAGATGTACGCTCGTACACACATAAGTTGATAATTTGACACATATAATAAATGTGTTAAATTATATACCTACGCCCTAATTACAATGAAATAAGGTGTTAAATTGACGCATTTTATAAAGTTGGCAGTGCACACAAATATATTAATAATTTGACATACATATATTAATAATTTGACAACTAGGTATTTCTACGAAAGCGAATAAATAAGTTTAATCAACATATTATTAAGTCATGATTTTAGTGATCATGTCATGATTCCTACACGATTTGTGTTTTTGTTTTACTCGTGCTAATTCCCATAAAAATTATATTTGAAATAGATATTTTTGTAGTTATATTGACTGTGAGAGACAATAATAATATTGTATCACTTCCATAAACCTGGTCGTGTATTTTTTATCTTTCTATCTGTTAATATGTGCGCCGTAAAAAATGAATTCAATAAATCGATTTTCTAATCATTTGTTTCCATTTTTTGTGGTGTGTTGTAGAAACAGCACCATTATTTTTTTATTTGTTTGTGATATATCTACCTATAACACGTCTTTTATATTAATAAAAATACTCAAAGATTATTAAGTTTTAGATTCTAAATAGGTTAAAAATTACCTCAAAATTTAGTGATTATTATTATATACTTAAAAACTACTTTTAATCTTCCCTTTTATTAGAGTTTATTAACATTCTTAAAAAATTAATTGTTAACAAAGAACGATGTATTTATGTCTAATATTTACCAGAATTATCAAAAAAAAAAATTTTCTGTTACTTTCAATACACATATTAAAAGTCTGTAATTTTCAATATATGTAACAATCTTGTACTGAAATAATACTCTTAAATAATAATCTTTTACTTACATATTTTGGCTGTTCACTCAATGAGTGAAGATTTTTTGGAGGCAGAAACTCTATGTTATAGTATGAGGTCTGTATTATTTTACTATACATATTAGTAAACTCTATGCATTATGTATGTTTAGTCAGACAGTAGGGGGATAGATTCACATCTCAAATTACTCTGAATTACATTTCTGTACGCATTCGACAACAAATGTTGTTTGTAGTTTCTCATAAGTATAATATACAGTTCTGTGTTGTAGCAGGTATTGTACATGTTTCGTACATATGTATGCACGCATACATATGTACGAAACATGTACAATAAGCGGCGTTGATTCGTATTCTTCCATTGGAAAGTTTTTACAGAAAATATTATTACATAATGAGTAGGTACACTTTATACGTCGAAAATTCGTTAACTTTTTTTGCCATATTTTTAATTATATTTATTAAAGGCGGGAATTATTATTATTTTTTTATTTATAGGAAAATAAACAGCTAGCAATAATTAAGTAAATTCAATTGACTCATCTCCGCTTCTGTCACCTCAGGAGTTTCTTAAGGTTAACCTTGGTCCTTGTTCTTTCTTATCTTCATGAATGACTTGTCGAACATATTAAGAAATAAGTGTCTATTATACACTGACGATTAAAAAATTTATTCCACCATTCATAGCCTGGAAAATAGGCATCTCCTACAAA
>JADDOH010014301.1:0-12495 GCA_016648135.1 Agrypnia vestita | reverse complement strand
GCAACAACCGTAGAACTTGTATGAGAAGATGTATGAATGTGGCCGAAGCAAAAGTGGTGTGCCAGGATAGAAGAGTGTGGCGTTCAATCCTCTCTGCCTACCCCTGCGGGGAAACGGCGTGATGTTTAATTAGTTAGTCACTATTTTTTGCATAATCAACGTCTTTCGGGACAAATTCATCAGGATATTATTAATAAACAAATTCTTTTAAAACTTAAAAGCTACATTTTAATTTTTTTCACATTATTTATAAATCGCATTTTATTTAAGACAACAATATTTTGGATGTTTATAGCGCTAACTTTGTTGTTGGACATAATTATTAATTTTAATTGAAAAGATTTGTATTAAAAAAAACAATTTTTGAAAAGGGGCGTGGCTACAGCTATGGTGGGGGTAATTGAGAAGTAGATTCCGAAATGGAGAATATGTCAAGTAACGGGTTATTCATAAAATATATCTGATTATATTGGCTTACTTACTGGAAACCGGTAGACGTAGAGTTACTAGTAAGTGGTTAACACAAAGTTGTTTAATAAAATTAATAACAAGACCAATATATATTTTTTTTGTTTTTGTTAGTGTTTAATTTCAATTTTAATTTTTAGTATGCTCGTATGTTGTAACCTAATGAAAAGACCATCGGTTCCGAAACATGTTGACAATTTAATAAATAGTGGTTTTATACAGAGAGTTTTCATTTTATTAATAGTTAATTATTATATACAGGGTGTACCTAGCAGCAGAAACTTGGCCGGTAGATTCCTGACTATGTTATGAGACTAAAATGTTCAAGCAACCATGACCTAATATCATTAGTTATGGAGATATGCAATATCAAAGTTTGCATTTTTTTTTTCAATATTTCTGACTTATTTTCTGCAAAAAGTTGAACTATCATTACAGCAACTTATATCGATTATGAAAAATTCATTTGCTTCGACACAACTTAAATAAAATGATAAAAACCTAGTAAAAAAATAACTTTTTTCAATTTTTTAAAGGTTTTTATCATTTTATTCGACTCGAATTAAAGCGAATGAATAACTGTAGTTCAATTTTTGCAAAAAATAATTAAGAAATATTGAAAACATATTGCATATCTCCACAACGATTGATATTAGGTCATGGTTTCTCGAACATTTTAGACTCATAACATAGTCAGGAATCTACCTGCCAATTTCTGCTGCTAGCTCTGGTACACCCTGTATAAACTTATTCTTTAAAAGCGTACTTTACATTACTGCCAGCAAGGACAGTTCCGTGATTTTTTTCAGGTTATTTTTTCTCCATCTCAAGCGTCACATCTTTCTTAAACGCCCTGTGCTTTATTACCCCATCTGAGCGTTCCGTCTCGGAGCCGCTCCGGGCTACAGCTAATGAACTGCTTCTCACTCTCTGATGCTCCCCGCTACATGGCCTAGTCCGCCGGCAGAACTCTCCAGCCGCGAGGAGGAAGTTTCATCTCGGAGGAAACCGCCAGAATTTGAATCACTTCCGATCCGGCTGGTTATTAATTTTGCAAAGGTTTGTCTGCAAAATTGCGATGTACCTCCGTCCTAGAATCCCCGTTTCGTAGTTTAAACTAGTGCCTAAACCGCCGGTTAAACTATCCACATATTATAATTTTAAATAAAATCGAAATGTACAGGAACCTTCTAAACACACCGGCACATTCCGCCACTCAGTTTAGAACTTTCTAGAGCAGGTTTTTCCGGAACCTTCTAGAATCACCGACACAGTCGGCGCGCCTGTTTTGAAACAATCTGAAGCATTTGCGGCCTTCCCGTGACAAAACAATGTGCTAGAAAGCACATTTTCGTCACCCACTCCCACCCACGCACAGCCACCCCCACCAAACTCGCATATTTTCGATGTGATACCAAGGACTATCCACCACCATAACCACCGGTGGGTGGTTGTGGCTGGTTGTGGAGAAAACTTGGCGGGTAGGGAAATACGTTTTATTTAATATATATATATTGATAAAAAACTTAGTTTTAAACAACTTATTACAACATATTGATGGTAGAAAGCCAAAAGTGCGTAAGTGACTATTTATAACTTTACAGAAGAGCAAAATAATGTTCTGTCTCTTCTGTGTATAGTTTTCTGGGATATTCTGCCGTGTACATGTGACCTCTCTACACACTCATAACATCAGCCCTGATGATGGACCCAGCAATGGGATCCGAAACGTTGGCCAGAGAGGTCACATATACACGGCAGACTATCCCAGAAAACTATACACAGAAGATTCTGAACGGCCGTGAAAACCTAAGGACATCTTTTAATGTTCCATCTGTCTGATTTTGTCAATGATTCTTTTATTATTAAACGATTTCCATGTGTGTTTTGGATTAACGAATTTGGAAATCGTTTGATAATAAAAGATACATTGACAAAATCAGATTGACATAACTTTCTTTTGCTCTCCTGTAATGTTCAAAATAATCATTAACCCCTTTTAGCTTCCTACCCTTGATATACAAATTCGTCAACTAGTTTCGGTTGGTCTAAACCTTCATCAGGATAAGTATAATATAGACTATATTATACTTTATTCCATATTATACTTGTATTGTATTATACTTCAGTCCAGTCTATATTATTGAAGGTTGAGGCCAACCGAAACTAGTTGACGAATATTATAGTAATAAGCGGTTTAAAACTAAGTATTTAATTTTATTTTAAATTTAATATAATATCAAGTCATAAAGTCTTTTTTGCTTTGAAAATTTATTTATCCATATATATACTCAAATAAAGAATTCAATTTTTTTTCTAGAAACACATTAATAAATAATATCACATTTTAGTCCACTTCACCACTCTTAGAGCTCTTTGGAAAAAAAATACCCTTCCCCACCACGCGCCCCCCTGACCTACCCGATTCGATTGATAAATTTTTTATTTAAGTTAGTTATTATCTATACCTGATGATAAGAGTGACTGCTTCTCTAGAAACTATAGTAGTAATTTAATAACTCATATTGTGTGTGTATATTACAAAGTAAAGTAAAACATATTTTAAATTATAATGTTGCACCACGAAGTATCTGCCAAATCTTTCAATGACATTCCAAAATTTTATATTAATGAACACATTCTCATTATAAAGTTGCAATTTTAGAACAAAGTTTTGTGAGTTTTTAAAACCAAATTTTTTAATCAACAATTAGAAAGACAATCAGAAAAAACAAATCAACAAAAAAATATTTAAACAATTTTAATTAATCAGTTAGAAAAGACATACAGAAAAAATCAAATTAACGAAAAAATATTTAAATGCCACCGGGAATCGAACCACGGACCTCACATTCTAACCGGGAATGGCACGTTATCCAATTTCGCCATAGCACTCTGGCACAATTTTCGGAAATTTTTGAACCTTATATGTAGTCTCTTTTTAATTGATTAACATTTTTATTCCTTTTTTAAAGCAATACACTTTTTATAATGCAATTGTCACAAATACCTTCGCGTATCTATCGCTAGAGGACGCCAGAAGTTAATTAATTTAATTTTAATTTTTGGAAACATTTGATACAACACATACATATTAAAGGAAACACATTCTTATTGTGAAGTTGTAATTTCAGAACAAAGTTCTGTGAATTATCAAACAATTTTTATTAATCAATTAGAAAAGACATACAGAAAAAATCAAAAAAAATATATTTGACTGCTACTGGGACTCTAAACTATCTATTCTATCTATCCGGGAAATGTGCGTTACAATTACGCTATATCAGCCTCGTACATTTCCGAAAATATATCAACCTTGTGTTACAGCGATAATATTAAATTTATATACGAATGATATATTACTAAATAGCGTGATTTATAGAAAAGCGTCAAGTTTAATTCGTGTTAAGTGACGTTGTGCAATTAATCATTAATAAATAAAGCAATAATTAATTTCCGGTGTTTTCATTTAGTCATATTATGAAAATAATCACACTTGTTAAGGGAAGGTTAAACCCACATTTTTAAAAACGTGTTTGTCGAATCAAAGATGTATCCATTGAAAAAGTATTTAACTCAACTGAATGTAGTTTAATGAAGAGGGTACATAATGCAATTGCTCGAACAGTTGAAGACAGTTCTTTAGGTCTGGGTTGCAAATCGAATTCCTAATACAGGGTAGTTTTGAAAGTACTTCGCTAAAGATATAATAATATTACTGATTCATACATATACAGGGTTATTTGGAAAATATTAATATCCTTGCAGGACTATATTCCTGCTTTGATTATGAGTCGAAAATGTTCAAACTATCATGACATAATATTAATAGTCATGGAGATATGCGACTTCAAAGTTTGCATTTTTTTTTTTCAATATTTCTGAATTATTTTTTGTAAAACGTTGGACTATCATTACAGTAACTCATATCGATTACGAAAAATTCATTCGTTTCAATACAAGTTAAATAAAAAGATAAAAACCCTGAAAAAATTCCAATTAGAATGTTTTTCAATAGGAAGCCGAAGCTTTTTATTTTTTTATTTGCCTTTTTATAAAGGGAATGAATTTTTCATATTCGATATAAGTTACTTTAATGATATTTCAACATTTCACAAAAAATAAGCTAGAACTATTGAAAAAAAAATGCAAACTTTGATGTCGCATATCTCCTTAACTATTGATATTAGGTCAACGTATCTAGAATATTTTCGACTCATAATGAAGGCAGGAATATAGTCCTGCGAGGTTAATATCAAAAGTTACGGACTAACCGTACTTTTTCACGAATGACATGAAAGTCTCCCACCAATAAGGCTTTTTGGCCTTTTTAGCTTTGACAATGGCACATAGTGATACCGTGTCGAAACGTCGGCCCAGGTCTTCTCAGGGAGACCATTTTCAGGAAACGCGAGATATTCCAGAAACTACTTTTGTTCCATATATATATACGTATTGTAACTATAAAATAGATGCATCCAGAGACTTCCGGAAAGTTTTGGAGATTCCTCCAACAATATACAAGCATAGAATCGGCTCGAAATTTCTGGGCGCTGGTGCTTGGCACCGCACGCCAGTCGAGTCAAGTTAAAACTGCAATCAGCGAGCGACATTATTCGGAAGGATATTTTACGGGTGATGATTTTCGGGCGTAAACATTCTAGTGAGTTGTGATATATGTCGAAAAGTTTTGTTTATTATTTGCAAACAAGTATATCTCAAATCTTTAGTTTGTAGACATGCTGTCCAATCCAGTATACCCAGAACAGTAGGTTATCTCCGGCCTGTCGGCAAGTTATTAGCCTACTCTTGCATTGACGCTAGGGTTGTAACTTTATTACTACTCCCTTTCTTTTAACTCGTAGCGTCTGAGATTCCGACGCATAAGGTAGACACGAAACCCGAAAATTTCTGTAATTAGTATACCTAGTTTCTGCACTTAAATTGCAAGAATGCTGATTAACATCAACGTAGACTTTTAAAAACTCAGTCTTTGTGATAATCAACACACCTTTTTAGTAAAGCACCACAAACATAAAAAAGGCATTTTTTTAGGAAGCGCATTTTTTTTCTAAAGCAGCGGCTGCGAGCGCGAATGGCACCGAAGGCACGGCCCTTACTGCCGCCGCCTTGTGCCCCCATATTCTGTCAATGTGTACGTCACAGTGCGTGCGTACACGGCGCCGAGCACGCACGCACACCTTCTAATGGGTAGCGGCCAGTTTGTATGAAGACGTATTACTGTTCTTAGTATATACATCGTCCAATGCATTTATCTATATTTATAGACATTTAAAGACGTCAAATTTCTTCCTCTGACTTACTCTCAACATTAATGTAAATGCAAAATTTTCATAGCATAAGAAATAAGCGTAGTTTAAAAATATTCATCATATTAATGTAACACGTATTTCTTGTGCGCAACGCTATTTTTATTTAATTATAAGAAATAAAAATTTGATATGTCTATTCTCATTGGTTTGCATTATTTTAAATATATTATTTTCGACGCTTTTATAGGTCTTTTCAGATAAGCTTGCAATTGAGTAAGTGTGGGTACAGTAAACTAAACACAACGAAACAGTGCGCGTAATACGCGCATTGTTTCGTTGTGTTAAGTTTACGGATACGAGAGGGGCGAACATTGTACACTTCGTCAATGTTGACGTGACGACAATTGAGAGGCGTGTTGACATTTCTTTTATAAAAAGACTTCTCGTCTTTTTCGACTGAATAAATATTACGATTAAGTAAATTTCTTGAAAATTGAATACCTACTAGATGAATAATTTTCACAAGAGTTACATATTAAAGTCTGATTTTTTTTTAAATGCTGAGTTATTTCTGTAACGGGTTCGTATCCCGGTTACCGAATTATTATATCCATTGATGGCTCTTTTTCGTTATAGTCAAACTGTTCCTGCCCATTTTCGTAACGTAGTGGTATTTAAAAATGTTAATTTTTGTTTTGTTTAATAATATAGGTAAAGATACCTTCTCATAATAATACGGTCCCAAAAGTTTTAGAAACTGTACAGAAATGAGATTTTGATTATATTTATTAAATAATAAGAAATACATTTATGTTGTGACAGAGTTGTTTATTATTGTACCAAACAAGATAATGAAAAAGAGAATGACCCAGATACATATTTTTAGAATAAATAAATTTGATTTTCAACTCATTAGTTTTGTTTCTTTAAATTGAAAATTAATATACTGTGTGTGTGAAGGCGTCGCGAATTTTGGTAAATGAATGTTTCTCGACCCATCTGTTTTCCATCGCTACCATAACTAACACACGCCCACATCTAAATCATTAAATACAGTTATGTTCGCAGATATGAGAACTCCGATGGCAAAACTGTATAAATTTGTAATATTTCTTTATTTCTTCTTAATAGCTGAACAAACGTTCAACAAAAGAATTCATTTTTTTGTTTTTTCATAATCCTAACAATGGTCTATAGGATAATAATTTTTGATACTGGGGTGCAGTCAGTGAACGGAAATAATGTGTTATATTCAAGAAAACATTCTTATAATGAAGTTGAATTTTTTTTCAGAACAAATTGCTTTGAAATTTACAACCAAATTAATTAATCACTTAGAAAGACATACAGAAAAATCAATTAAACGAAAAAATAGTTGACTGTTACTAGTATTCGAATCACGGATATCCTCCTATCCGGGGCAGGTGCGTTATCCAATTACGCCATAGAGGCCTTGTACATTTCTGTGAATATATCGACCTTATCTTTAACTTCCTCATTGGCATATTTCGTGACAGTTTCCACGAATATAAGAGAACTATTACCAAAACCGAAACTAGCTGTTTAGTCTCTTTGTTCAATCTCACTCCGTTCAAGCTCACTCTATAAAATCACTTTTTTCTGTTCTTTCTTATATATGTTTCAGCCTTAACCTTTATCTCAGTGTTTGTTCTGTTCACATTTAAGTGATGAAAAGTATTTAAACTAATTGTATTACGTATATCATGTTACGTGTTTTTCATTTTCTGTGTATAGTTTTCTGGGATATTCTGCCGTGTATGTGTGACCTCTCTAACCAACGTTTCGGATCCCATTGTAGGGTCCATCATCAGGGCTGATGTGATGAGTGTGTGTTGAAGTGTAGATTAACCATTGCCTTGCAACACCGTACCGAAGTCAGGGTGTCTCCAAGTTTGCGTTATGTTAAGTACTGAATTGCAGTACCGTGTCGAATGCAGGGTGTGTGTGTCTTGATGTAGTGTGTTATGTATCTAATAACGGATGTCGAACTGTGCGGATCGTCGATTTGATTTCTCCTGCAGTGCTGGATACCACAAGTTTCTTAACTTAAGACCGTCATCCCTATTAATGTATACCGGGTGCTTGTATATTTCAATTGCTCCATTGACCATTGCGTGTGGTGACTTTTGCGCTTTCCTAGGATTGTCGGCTCAAATGGAATCTAGAAAGTGCTCAGCCAATGCCGATTTTTTGGGTGACCGAGTTTGCATGCTCTTCATAAAAGTAAAAATAAAAATTAAAAAAAAACATTAGATTTAGTTATAAAAATTAACAAGGTTAACATCATAACATTTAAAAGTAAACATTGATTGTTTTTGATAAAAAAAATAATTCAAAGAGCTGTTGAGATTGTATTGAAATTAGTGAAACATTTTACTAGGTACGCCCCTAAATGATATTAAAAATTTACATCCTCTTTACGAATCAATTTCCGCAGAACAATCTCCGCAACATACATAGTTGAGATTTTTGGCGAGATCCCAGGATATTTTGCTATAAAACTTTAAATCCGACCACCCCGCCGACATACATTCAGCGCGCATTTATATTTTAGTTGAGTTATATTTCAACTGTTTTTCGCTGTACATTTTGGTGAGTGACTGCTCCTTGCTGTGCGTTAACGGAATCCGTTATCCGTTAGCCGTTAGCAGGCTCCGCGCTGTCTGGCCAACTTCCCCGCAGCCCCTGGAGCCTCCCCCCCTGCCACCCGCTAAACATCCCCCGGCAGCTGAAAACATTGGGGGTGTGTTTGTGAAGATTGTTTTAACCCAGTTCTGTGATTGATTTTTTAAATTAAACACAATTCTATTCAAATAAATCGAAGCGCTCGATACCTCAATTTAGAATATTTTGAGTATGTCCAAATTTTTCAGAACAGAACTGGACTGTTTGTCACAGGGACATGAATAATCAATTAATGTATATTATAGATGTCTCACAGAGATGAAACTGTATTTTTTCAAGGGAAAGTAGGTATAGAAGTCTTTTTTGGGTGGCTATAGGACTTACGACCTATCGTATACTAGTGTAATCATAGAAATTCGGATGAATTCCAATAGACAAGATAAAGTATATAGCTAAAAAACTCAAAAATCAATATATATATATATCTCGTTTAGCGACATCTGTGGTTATTCAAGGGGAAGGAAAAAGCTTTGGTGCTAGCCGCTAGGGGGTCGTTAGAACTCACATGTGAAACGTGGCGCAAAAATTTAATATATATACAACTTCCAAAAAAAAATTAATAGACATGGTATTCTATCATGGGTAGAAATGGCGAACGTTTCATATATGTAAAGTGATCACCTAAGCCAACCGAACGATAGGTCGTGACTCCTATGGCCACCCAAAAAAGACTTCTATCCTACTCTCACTTGAAAAAATACAGTTTCGTCTCTCTGAGACATCTATAATATACATTAATTGATTATATCAATTTAATTTAATCGCAAGGCTTACACATACTAATTCGATTGTCTTTCTTAAATTGAACCATTGGGTTCTTCCAATTATAGTACGGTATTATTGGATGGGGAGGGGCATATAAAACCACTATATCAAAAGAAGAAATTACACAAAAAATGATAATTAAAATAAGTCTAATGAAAAAAAATTACTACACATAATTTAATCATGAAACTGTTTTAAAATGCATATTTAAACCTTGTACCAGTAATACTCCTCTATACACGAATCTTCTGACTCTCAAAAAGGCAGTAAAATAAATTGTTCCCATATTTGAAATGTTAAATATTTATTGGAACCACTGTCTGCTTTTGCCTGTACTATAAACTTATTTTTTGTATATTTAATGTATTATTCTATGTACCTACTGTATATTTATGTTTTCTATATCCTTTATCCATTTTTTTTTGTGAATTGTGAATTCATTATTTATTTGTAATGCGTACCTTCAAGGCTTTATAGTCGTGTACGTTTTCGAAATAAAATAAAACACAAAAAAATAGAATTAAATAAAATATTCAATTCAAGGCCATTGAGCGACCTAAAATTAACAATTTTAATGAAAACTGTAAACGCAGTATTAAATTACATACGAAAATGCAACTTTAAGGACTATTGAATTTGAAAATTTGAATTTTGAAAAAAAATTACACAACCTATTAACTAGTGAATTGACAAAGTTAATTATCGAAGGTAAATACTGGTTCATAGTGTGATCATCATCATCATCATTCTTGGAACTACAACCCTTGGTGGGTCTCGGCCTCCTCAATTATCTTCCTCCACTCATCTCGGTCTAGTGCCAGCTCTCTCCAGTTCCGAAGCTCTAAGGCAGAGATGTCTTTGAGGACGTTGTCACTCCAGTTTCTTAGCGTGATATTAGTTAGTAAAAGGGTATTTATACTAGTTTAAATGTAGATATGGCTGAATTCCATAACTGTATTATCGATAATTACAACAATGTATAAAGTGAATCCTGGAATTGGCAAAAACCGAATGAAATTATACAAAATGCGGTCACTAAGGCGCTTGTATGGAAAATCTTTGATCGCCAGAGTGAGGAATGAATAAATTAGAAGTGAATATAATGCTGGCTGTGGTGTGGTAGACAGAATAAAGAAAGAAGTGCTGAGATGGTTTTGGTCATGTAAAACGTATGAGCAAGGAAAAGATGGATATAAAATAAAAGAATAGTTAATAAAATAAAATAATAAGGAAAATAAAAAGAGTGTTGAAGGCAACAAGTATCTAAAGGGCGTCCGCGAATACTAAGGCATGATCAGTTACTCCAAATATTGGAGAATGGCCCTGTTTAAACCGTAGAGCTTGCATGAGAAGATGTATGAATGCAGGCGAAACAAAAGTGGTGTGCCAAGATAGAAGAATATGGCATTCTATCATCTCTGCCTACCCCTGCGGGGAAACGGCGTGATTGTTAATTAGTTAGTTTGTTTATATTTCTAATAGCCGGTTTTTGGTTTTTTTAAAAATAATGAAATAATTAAATTGTATATTTATTCTATGATATTATGTGACCATTAATGCAGCGGGCGTTATCGGATCGTATATTTATGTAGGTACCTACAAATTCCTAAAATTTTGTTCGAAAGATTCGAATTAGAAAATTCAAGGAAGATATTTACAAAAATATATTTTGTCCCAGTCTGCAATTTACGTAATTTTTTTTTTAAATTTTTTAAAATATTTTTTTTTATTTTTTTTTTTTAGAGATGATAGAATGCCATATTCTTCTATCTTGGAACAACAGTTTTGCTTCGCCTACATTTGTACACCTTCTCATGCAAGTTCACTGGTTTAAACAGGGCCATCCTCCAATATTTGGAGTATTTGATCATGCTCTGGTATTAGCGAACGCCCTTTATTCCTGTTGCCTTCAACACTCTTCCACATGACCTAACCATCTCAGTACTCCTCTTTTTATTCTATCCACCGCAGTACAGCCAGCATTATATTCTAATTTATTCATTCCTCACTCTGGCGACCAAAGAAAAATATTTAAAAATATTTTTTTCAAATAATTAAAAAAAAAACAAGAACCAAAAGATATTTCATTCCGATATTTTGACAGTTATACAACACCCTGACGATGAAAAAGTTTTTCTGAAACATGTTGGTGGAATTACTCATATTAAAAAAGTAGATATTAATAAAAAATATATCAACATATTTTTTTTATGTTATTCATATAAATTTTTACATTCATTTTTGTTTTGCATCCCGGAGAAGATAAACTGTGTGACAGAGGTTTGTTCGGTTGTAACAGATTGTTAGTTAACTTCGTTAAAACCACTACCAGATTTTAGGTCTACCGGTTTTGAGACGTACCCGTCTCTTCGTCAGGGCCAACACTACACCACTACATAATAGAGCACCCCTAATTAACAACCAAATTAATTTTCCATATAGCCCTTTGATTAATTTAACGTTCACAAAAGATGGGGTAACACCCACTTTAGACCCCGCCCCCTCTCACTCTCTTTCGGCAGATCCCTGATGGTTCATTGGGCTAATCAGTGCATGTTTGTCCCCGACAAGACTAACACGCATGTGATCAATTTTTGGTGGAAGTGTAACAATACTGTGGTTGACGTGTGTAGTGTTGTGAATGTAGTGGTGTAGTGTTGGTCCTGACGAAGAGACGGGTACGTCTCAAAACCGGTAAACCTAAAATCTGGTAGTGGTTTTAACAAAGTTAAAGAACATTTTGTTATAATGTCTAACCACAAAGTTAATGCTTTAAATATTAATAATATTGTTCGGTTGTGTTTATTTAACCGAAAAACACATTTTTTAAACTTAATGCCAAGGAAAGAAATGTAATATTTTTATATTTTTTGCCGGTTGACTTACTCGGACATCTGTATACTGATGTGAGGTATTCGTTGCCTTTCGTCGCCTCAGCGATTCTTTCAAATCTTGTCAGAGATGAAACCTTATTTGAACATTCCGTCAGGCTCTGTTGCGGGCGAAGGGGCATATTGGATGCAGGACACCCGGCACCACTGTGGTCGGCTTGGGATCCGTAGGGTGGCATTGCCGGTTGATATAGCACATTTATTTTTGTTTCGATTTCCGTGTGACGGTCAAAGTTGCTGACGACAGAGTACGATTTTATTCTTTCAAGTCAGCACAATTGGATTTCTGTGTGATGGTAAAACTGTTCCGTCTAGCCGCTTCTTGGATGTTGATGGTTGTCGTATAGATAATGTGACGTTTACATTAATTAAAGGTTTTACACAGTTCAGCA